>JARYHS010004762.1:0-36047 GCA_031002005.1 Vandiemenella viatica
TAAATCGGCTTGCCTTTGTTTGCGTCCGGTATACAGCTTTAAAACGAAACGCAAGGACGAATAAATCAACAGGCATAAGCCGGTGGTAAATATTTCTTTTTATTGCCTATTTGCTGCTACCCGCGACATTACTGGAATTGGATACATAAAGCTGGGAAGTTACGTAAAATGTTACCCAAAAAGCACAGAGTCGGAATAACATGACAGGAAAGCCATCCCAATACCATTTCACCATCGAACCTTTCCCATGAAGAGAACCAATCTGCAACATGTTTAAAGGGGGGGGGGGTTAATTGAGGGAGACTACCTACCACAGTTCCCTCGGCAGATTTTTGTAATTGATTTAAACTTTTGTCCCTTTTTGGGTACATCTTATGTCAATACTGTTACCACAATACTGTTGGCGCTGCAATACGCTCATTGTTAATTTTCCCTTATTCAACAGTATATAGAAAGCGCTGACAGGGTGCAAAATCTAATTTTTAATATGTTTATAAGTATACTTGATAAAGTGACCTGGAAATTTTGCTTCAAAGTAACAATGATCTGTGCGGTGATTCACAGTTAAGAAATTTTGATCTCATGTTTCATAACCAGGCTCAAAGCCGTTCAAACTTCACGTGATACTGATGAACAATATCTATGCTAACGTGATTCTGAAAATTCGATAGGGACACAAACTCTATGGCGGAAAAAGTTAAAACGCGCTAGAGGAAACTCAAAAGAATATGAAATCTCAAAAAGTGAAATTGAAGTGTTCTTTTTAGATATGACTAGACGACCCGTGCGAAAATTTCGCGAAAAAAAAAATGCATTGAATAGTGAGGTTGAATATGATGTCACCAATACTTAGTCATTACTCTTCATACATACTCCTACTTCATTTATCGATTTTGGTTAGAAATCGAGTGAGATAAATGACTCGAAACACAAAAAACGTATTTTAGAAATATTGACATTTTTGCCCTTTAAGGTTCGAATTACGAAAAAGTCGTTTCTTAAAATATAATGTTACCACGACGGAGACCTCAGTCTTTAATAATATACTTCATTTATCTATACCGGTTAGATATCAAGGGAGAAAAATAGCTCGTGACACAAAAATGCATTGTAGAACCATTTATCCTTTTTCCCTTTAAGTGTTGATTTCCAAAAACGTCTTTCTTAAAATATTATCTTACCAAAGCTGAGACATTATTCTTCATAATCATACTTGATTTATCGATTTTGGACAGATATCCAGGGAGATAAATGGCTCGAGATACAAAAAACGCATTTTAGAAAAATTGATATTTTTGCCATTTAAGGGTCGAATTACGAAAAAAATCCTTTCTTAAAATATAATGTTACCACGGCGGAGACATTATTCTTTAATATGATACCTCATTTATCTATATCGATTAGATATCAAGGGAGATAAATCGCTCGTGACACAAAAATGCGTTATGGAAAAATTTATACTTTTTCCTTTAAGGGTTGAATTCCAAAAACATTCTTTCTTAAAATATGATTTCACAAAGCTGATACATTACTCCTTATATTCCTACTTCATTTATCGATTTTGGTTAGAAATCGAGTGAGATAAATGACTCGAAACACAAAAACGTATTTTAGAAATATTGACATTTTTTTCCTTTAAGGGTCGAATTACGAAAAAGTCGTTTCTTAAAATATAATGTTACCATGGCGGAGACCTCAGTCTTTAATAATATACCTCATTTATCTATACCGGTTAGATATCAAGGGAGAAAAATAGCTCGTGACACAAAAATGCGTTGTAGAACCATTTATCCTTTTTCCCTTTAAGTGTTGATTTCCAAAAACGTCTTTCTTAAAATATTATCTTACCAAAGCTGAGACATTATTCTTCATAATCATACTTGATTTATCGATTTTGGACAGATATCCAGGGAGATAAATGGCTCGAGATACAAAAAACGCATTTTAGAAAAATTGACATTTTTGCCCTTTAAGGGTCGAATTACGAAAAATTCCTTTCTTAAAATATAATGTTACCACGGCGGAGACATTATTCTTTAATATGATACCTCATTTATCTATATCGATTAGATATCAAGGGAGATAAATCGCTCGTGACACAAAAATGCGTTATAGAAAAATTTATACTTTTTCCCTTTAAGGGTTGAATTCCAAACACATTCTTTCTTAAAATATTATGTCACAACGCTGAGACATTACTCCTCATAATCCTACCTCATTTATCGATTTTGGTTAGATATCCAGGGAGATAAATGGCCCGAGATACAAAAAAACGCATTTTAGAAAAAGTGACATTTTTGCCCTATAAGGGTCGAATTACGAAAAATTCCTTTCTTAAAATATAATGTTACCATGGCGGAGACATTATTCTTTAATATGATACCTCATTTATCTATATCGGTTAGATATTAAGGGAGATAAATCGCTCGTGACACAAAACCGCATTGCAAAAATATTGATACTTTTGCCCTTTAAGGGTCGAATTCAGAAAATTTTCTGTTTTAATATACGACGTCACTAAAGCGGATATCTTAATCTTTAAAATGATACTTCATAAAACGGTTTCAGATAGGTATCCAGGGAGATATTTGACTCATAACACAGAAAACAGCATTTTAGAAATATTGACATTCTCGTCCTTTAAGGGCAGAATTCCGAAAACTTCATTTCTTAAAATATGATGTGACCAAAGGGAAGACCATAAGCTTTAAAATGACACCTCATTCATTGATTTCGGTTAAGTATGAAGGAAGATACAGGCTTGTGACAAAAAAATACCTTATAGAAATAATATATATGATGTTACCACGGCGGAGACATTATTCTTTAATATGATACCTCATTTATCTATATCGATTAGATATCAAGGGAGATAAATCGCTCGTGACACAAAAATGCGTTATGGAAAAATTTATACTTTTTTCCTTTAAGGGTTGAATTCCAAAAACATTCTTTCTTAAAATATGATTTCACAAAGCTGATACATTACTCCTTATATTCCTACTTCATTTATCGATTTTGGTTAGAAATCGAGTGAGATAAATGACTCGAAACACAAAAAACGTATTTTAGAAATATTGACATTTTTTTCCTTTAAGGGTCGAATTACGAAAAAGTCGTTTCTTAAAATATAATGTTACCATGGCGGAGACCTCAGTCTTTAATAATATACCTCATTTATCTATACCGGTTAGATATCAAGGGAGAAAAATAGCTCGTGACACAAAAATGCGTTGTAGAACCATTTATCCTTTTTCCCTTTAAGTGTTGATTTCCAAAAACGTCTTTCTTAAAATATTATCTTACCAAAGCTGAGACATTATTCTTCATAATCATACTTGATTTATCGATTTTGGACAGATATCCAGGGAGATAAATGGCTCGAGATACAAAAAACGCATTTTAGAAAAATTGACATTTTTGCCCTTTAAGGGTCGAATTACGAAAAATTCCTTTCTTAAAATATAATGTTACCACGGCGGAGACATTATTCTTTAATATGATACCTCATTTATCTATATCGATTAGATATCAAGGGAGATAAATCGCTCGTGACACAAAAATGCGTTATAGAAAAATTTATACTTTTTCCCTTTAAGGGTTGAATTCCAAACACATTCTTTCTTAAAATATTATGTCACAACGCTGAGACATTACTCCTCATAATCCTACCTCATTTATCGATTTTGGTTAGATATCCAGGGAGATAAATGGCCCGAGATACAAAAAACGCATTTTAGAAAAAGTGACATTTTTGCCCTATAAGGGTCGAATTACGAAAAATTCCTTTCTTAAAATATAATGTTACCATGGCGGAGACATTATTCTTTAATATGATACCTCATTTATCTATATCGGTTAGATATTAAGGGAGATAAATCGCTCGTGACACAAAACCGCATTGCAAAAATATTGATACTTTTGCCCTTTAAGGGTCGAATTCAGAAAATTTTCTGTTTTAATATACGACGTCACTAAAGCGGATATCTTAATCTTTAAAATGATACTTCATAAAACGGTTTCAGATAGGTATCCAGGGAGATATTTGACTCATAACACAGAAAACAGCATTTTAGAAATATTGACATTCTCGTCCTTTAAGGGCAGAATTCCGAAAACTTCATTTCTTAAAATATGATGTGACCAAAGGGAAGACCATAAGCTTTAAAATGACACCTCATTCATTGATTTCGGTTAAGTATGAAGGAAGATACAGGCTTGTGACAAAAAAATACCTTATAGAAATAATATATATGATACCAACAGCTAGAAAGCAAAAATTGTTTCAGTGAATATAAATGTATACCGGTAGAGAAACTATGGCCGAAACAAGAATTTTACGAAAGTGCACTTCCATTGTACATATAGTTCTTATATGCCTGTGAATTTAGTGGGTAATAACACGGTGCTAAACACTTTGCTAGTGTAACAACAGCTAGGAAATGAATAAGTTACCTTTCATAGACTACCTATAAATGTTGTTTTGTTGGTTGTACTTTTTTCATAATTTTAAGCAGAGAAATTACTTCAACACTTTGGGGCAATAGATTTCTAAGCAACCAAGGTGGGTAAGTTTACAGGTGAGAAAAATATAGACCCATTTTGTCGCAAAATATCTACGTTTCCAATGACGCCAGTTTTAAAATGTTACCAGCGCAAATATATTGTGACTTTGATACCCCTCTAAATTTACCATTCTGGATATTGTTCTATTCTACTCTAAATACTTTGCCTTGTGTTATTATTATTGACTGCTGTTGAGCTAATGACCCCATGGAAATTTCCCCACATATCTATTAAGATTTTTACATATTTTTACTCTTAATTCTTTCACACTCTCCTTAGTTAATTTATTCGAATCCCCTACTCACGTACCTATAAATGAAAACTTTCCCAGTCTCGTATGTCTGAAATCAACAGATACTTTATTGGCATGATCTCTTTTTTCCTTCCTCAGGTTCTCAAAATGTGGG
This sequence comes from Vandiemenella viatica, assembly GCA_031002005.1. Taxonomy (NCBI): domain Eukaryota; kingdom Metazoa; phylum Arthropoda; class Insecta; order Orthoptera; family Morabidae; genus Vandiemenella; species Vandiemenella viatica. The sequence goes on from JARYHS010004762.1 coordinate 4,974, forward strand.
ATGTTAATTTAAAAGCATTAGGTTTGGTTGAAACAATCTTGTGTACATTTCAAAATATCTACGTATTAATTTAGAAAGTAGCTTATAATAACACGACAGGTTGGTTGTCCTTCCAGTACCGCTTCAGATCCATGCAATGTTTTAATAGAATATTATACAGATCGAACTGAATGTAACGAGACATTGAAAAAAATCTAAAGGATAATTAAAAGGAAAGGACTGATCTACAAACAGTAACTTTCAAGTGAAAAATAATTGGAGCCACAATTTTTTACCCGTAAGTATCTTCAGAATTTTACAGACTGGCGCAATAATTTAAAAATATACATTAGCAAAAAGGATGGATTATTATTTTTATTTTATATAAAAGTTTGTGTTATTTTTTTAGACGTTTAAGGGTAATTTATACTGATTTTAAGAATTGAAATCTGATTCACTTTGTCTTCAATTGTTTTAAACATAACGGTGTCAATGCTTCTACTTCACGGATACAAAGTACTTTCTTTCGCGACTGTTTTACAACTCAAGACATTATTCTAAAAAATGACACGAACCGTTTTGACAATAATATCGCAACTCCTTCACGAGAGATGATAATACGCGTTGTTCCGACGCCTGCCGGTAGATGGTGACACCAGTTGGTCAGCGAGTATAAGCATGGAAAATTAATCTAATAGGAGGCGGTGGATGGGAATATCAGCTTAAACAGAAACAGCTGTTACGTGAAAATTATTATTTTTTTTCAGTTTAAGATCTCTGTACGCAATTACAATGCAGAGCCACACACACTGCCAGCAAAAGTTTCTTACTTTATGCTGTTTTTCGTTACAAAAGTCCAGTAGGCCTAGTTAATTTAAAAAACCACAGTCCCATTTCAAAAATTTTTGTCATTTGCGGTGTAAAATCTACAGCTCCGGAGTTAGCTTTTTACCTCAGGGAAAAGAGAGGGATGTGGGAATTTCGTTTCCAAAACAGTCAGTTTTCACAGAGGGCCGTTGGTCTAAAAGTCGTGTCCTCTGTAGGATAGAAGAAGGCGGTGTTGCTCGTACAATTAGGATTTCGTGTCCTTATAACCTTCGCAGGTATGGATGTCGCAGTCAGACGTCCATTCCGCCATGTCCACTCCACCAGATTTGCAGCCTGGAATCGACTGCAGCAGTAGCTCCCAGCTCTTATCATACTGTAATACATGAGGGACTCCAGCAGTCGCCCACAACGAAGATTCTTCTAGGAAAACAAGAAGAGATTCTGGCCGATCATGGTGGACGTCATCGTCGGTTTCCGCCCTAATCTGTCTTCCGTTTTCAGCCGATGTTCGATATTTCTGAAATAATTATTACAATTTTGTGCCTATCATCACATTTGTTGTGTCTTAAATTTATCTTATTTTATTTATTTTTTCGTTTAGCCCACTAAGTAGTGGGTGAAACCATTAATATGTATTGTCATTCTTATTCTTCTTGACGTTCTGCTTATCTTCCCTAAACCTCCTCATCCTTTCGCTCGGGGATTGACGTCTCTCTTGTGTCCATGTATTTCTGAGTTTAAAATTTTTTGCTGTTGGGACCTTAGGTTATTTTATCTTATTTTCATGTTATATCATGTTAAATTAAAGGTTCTTTGTTTAGATCTTTCTTTCTTTTTTTTTTTTTTATCAATACTACTCGATACTGGACATATTTGTTTGAATTGTGATGTGTAAGCAATACCCGAGAAAAAAACTTTTAACAATCTGCTTGCGGAGTTATTGATTACACAATTTAATTAAATATTGACTCGTAAATATAATTGAGTTTAATGACTGCTTTTGATTTATGAGCTGAATTTGAATTTTGGCACCATGGAAACAATTCCTAAAGATAAACAAGATCTCTTTAGTGCAACATGAAATAAGTAAAAAAAAAAAAAAAAAACCATACAAATAAACAAACAAAAAAAGAAAAAAAAATGATCGTATGTGTTAAAATTAACACTATGATATTGATTTCAATACAACATCTCACGATATTTATTGACGTGAAAGCAAAGAGAAATCATTTAGTTTATTTAACAGGACAAAAATAAAAACAAACATGAATATACAAAATAATTTAACAGAACCTTTACAGTTTCGGCTTTCAGCTTTATACCGGTAGTAGTGCAGCCTAAGGACCATTTCAGGGGCAATCACATTACCACTGCTACTTAAATTTAAAAAGCATGTACCCTGCAGGAAACTAACAGCACTCCTGACAAACCGATATTTCAAGGTCACCGTGTTGCAAAATACAAGTAAGTCACTTACGGTAAAAAATGGATTACCTCAAGGTTCAGTACTAGCTCCATTGCTCTTCAACTTGTACTCCAGTGACATGCCTGAAATATCCGGCAGTAAATTCTGTTACGCTGATGAGTTAGCCGATGACTTGGTTAGAGCAATGCTTGAAAATGATCGTGTACTTTAGGACCCACATTTTGGGTATCAAATACAGGAGTTGGAGGACATGAAAAGGAGAGTAGCTAGATTTTTTTGTGGAAATTACCGCAGGACCCAGTCAGTAACTGACATGATAAAGGAGCTGGAATGGTAGTCATTGGAAGAAAGGAGGAGGGCGACAAAAATGCTGGGAGAGTACAAGGCGTATATTGGTGATGAGACGTGGAAAGATATTGGCAGAATAATTAAGAGAGATCCATGGAAAGGTAAAGATAACCATGAGCACCAGCTGACACTCGATTTCATGCATAAGGGAGTGGGAAAATTTTCTTTTTTGCATAGCGCTATCAGGGATTGGGATAAATTACCAAGGAAAGGTATTAATAATGCACCAAAAATGCTGTAGGAATTCAAAATTAAAATTCCAAAATCGCAAAAGAAGAATGTGGGAGGAATTTTGTCATTCGAAGTATACCAGATAATAATTTAAAAAAATACTAAGGAAGGGGTAATTAATTGACTAGAAAATTGCCACCGGAGCGTGCAATTTATTGCAATAAATCATTCAATTCAACAACAATCATCTACATGAAGTATAACATCAGCAACATGGAGGCGATCTAATCAACTTACCAGTAAATTAAAGTCCTTCTGCGTTGTACTGTCACACGAAATGTTGTTTGTAATTTTTGTTCATGTAGCATTCAAACCTCTGCTAATATTTGTGATCGAAAATGAAAACGTGTACCGCACGTGCATTAACAGTATGGGAAGATGGTCACAAATTGGATACTGTCACGATCTACTTTTGAGAATTTTTTTCTGGTCCAGGCAGCTTCTCAACCCATCTAACTTTTGAGATATGATATTTGATAATGGATTCTTCTGTAACTCTACGAGACAAGTCTAAAGCAAAGAATTCCAATTTTTTAAATACCTCTTTTAGTTCTCGAGATACCGTTGTTAGGTTGACATGCTGTCTGGACCAGAAAAATTTCGTGGAAGTCACTATTAACTTCACGGTGAACATGCACAATAGGCGTTTTATTTTCTTCCTAGCTGTGGTGGTTAGGCTGAAATACGGTCTGGACTACACCTATAATTGATTTTTAACGCAAAACGTGAAGAGGACATGTTGACGAAGCGACTGATGTAAAATTCAACAGGTTAGTACCAGTTTCTCGAAGGTTACCAAAGTGGTGCAGTCCCCGATTTTTAACTTTCGATATCTCGAGAACTAAGCGATATATCAACAAAAAAAATATATATCATTTACTTTCGATTTGTCTCGTCGATATATATATATATATATATATATATGAATCAACCATTAAATTCGTCAAATTTTAGTGGCTCGGATATCGCAGTATTGCTAAAAAAAAATCGATCCAGGCGAATCCCGCTATGGTTCCCAAAAAAGGCCGTGGCTAAATTCCTTTCCAGTAATAACCCCCGTCCTTTACTGACTCTAATGACATCGATGTTGACAAGGGGTAAGGGACTAAAGCAAAAAAAAAAAGAAGGATAGTGATGGATAGAATACAAGTTTCCTGTTTATCTCTTATGTAAATAAAATTTAAAAATTGGAAAGGAATGAAAGAACAAGAACGTACAATTCAGTTGCATGGCGGCTAAATTCTCTTACACGTCATAGATGGTTTCAATCACTGTTATTACCTTAAGATGTCTGCAGCAGGATTCGGAGTTTAGTATCGCTCGAGAAGGGGGGATTCTATCATTACCGTGGCGCCACAATCTGATGATTGATTCTTATAGAACTCGACGAAAAAAAATCGAAAATAAAGAATAAAATTTTTTGATATCTCACTTGGTTCTCGAGATATCGTATCTCAAAATTGACGTAGTTAGGTTGAAATACGGCCTGGACCAGAAGAAAAATTTCACTATAGAAAAATTTGATGATGAATTCGTATGCAACTCGATTAGACAAATGGAAAATAAAGAATAACCTTTTTTGATATCTCGCTTAGTTCTCGAGATATTGTATCTTAAACGTGAGGAGGTTAGGGTGAGATCCGGCCGGGACTAGAAAATTTATTTTTCACAAAAACCACCACATCTATATGGTGGAAATGAACTATAACTGTTTTATTTTCTTCCTAGTGATTGTTGCTAGGTTGAAATACGGTCTGGACCAGAAGAAAAAAAACCAAAAGCAAAAGGAACTATACCTATGACTGATTTTTAACATGCTATATCTCGAAAACCAAGCGAGATATCAAAAAATTTTATTCTTTATTTTCGATTTATTTCGTCGAGTTTTCAAAGAATTAATCATCAGATTTTGGCGCCACGGTAATGATAGAACTGCCGAGAAGTGGGACGCTGACGATAGCTGATGGGTGTAAAACCTTCGCTTCAGTTCAAAAATTAAAGCTGCCAATAGTGGTCATGCTATTGTGGTTTCTGCCAGGAAAAATGATCAGCCGCAAATATCTTTGAAGTAGGCTCATTTTTCGTTCTCGTATTCACTGCATAATAAGATGCCGAATTCTGAAGTCTGCCATAACAATGTTTCTATGGAAACGATTGAGTTTCCGGCGCAACACAGCGCGTTGCCTAGGAAATGGTCCAGGCTATTGTTGGCAGGGTGTAAAAGGCGATGTCCCACAGGGCCAGAGCTAGGGCTGTTGATATTTTTTTAAAAATATCGAATTTTCGATATATCGATATTTTTATAAGTATTAATATTGGATTCGATATATCGAAGAATAAGTATCGATGTATCGATATATCGACCCTATTTTATAATAACAAATGTTACAAAAACAAATCTTGTATAAACAGTGACAAGTCTTGAGGCTATTTACTAATAAAAAGTTATGAGATATTTTCTTGAATCAAGTCTTCAATTTTTTAAATAAAATGTTTTTCACGAGATTTTTATTAAAAATAAGCTATTACACATTTTTACTAAAAATATAGTAACAAAGTAAAATTTAATGCATTTCTTAACCTTTCTGATAGAAATTTAAGGCAAGTAGCCTCATCACGAGGAAAGCAATTAACATACAAATTTGCTCCAAGACGTTTCACCAATTGGATTGCCATTGGATAAACAAAGGTATTTTTCTTATGATTTGGGAGTGAAATCATGTATGTGTGCCAAATTACCTGTTTCTAGGACACCTGGAAGTTGTGTGAGTGGGAGTGTCGTAGTCGTTTCAAAGAGTTTGAATTCCACAAACTTCTGAAGTAAGGTGATGAATTAATAAAATTTTAGACATTAATTATGCTTACTATAATCCGTTTAAAATAAAAATTTGTGTCATATGAAGGTTATGGTAGAAGTGTGGACTGTGCTTCCAGGAATTATTAATAAAATTATAAAGTTTTGTGTTCCAATATTTGTCAGCAGCTGTTTTTAAAAATACTCATTGCAATTTATTTTTCAAAAAATATCGACTCCGATACCCAGATTTCGGTATCGAAATATCGATATATCGTTCTAAAAAGTATCACTCATAAATATCGATATTTTCCAAAAATAATACCGATATTTCGATATATCGATATTTTATGAACAGCCCTAGCCAGATCTACTCCAGAATCGGGCGGGACAGCGAGCAGGCGAGTTGGAGTCTGGGGGTGGCCAGCGAGTCTCTGGTATAGTGACACGTTCTTCACTGTGAGGTCAGCGATATGCGGTGCGGTTCGCCATCCAGAAGATTGTCGGCTTGTCGCGGGAGAGGCGGGGATGCCACTGTGCGGGGTCAGGGGTCAGCTGGGTGAAGGGATCGGGGTCGAGATCTGTTTCAACAATCTCTAGCTAATTCTATTTTAAGGGCTTGCTATGTTTCTCCACGGTGCAGTAATTGACTATTAAAACCTTCCGCCAGTGAAAAACTGTTACTGACCTGTTGAAATTGGGATTAACTGCTTCCATATAGTGTCCTCTTCACGTTTAGCACTCTCCTTTTCCGGAAAAGTCGCCACAAATTAAATTAAAAATGTCGAAATATGGGATGCTCCGCATCCGCGAAATGTTAGCAGCACTGTAAAAATGACACAAAAATTATCGGTACAGGGATCATATCAACCTAAATAGGTTCGTTTTGTCGTAGTGATCATGGTTAGTTTGAAATTCGGCCTAGACCAAGAGTAAAAAGTTTACGGGAAATTCGTTCTGCGGCAGCCCATGTCGCAAACCAGAGACAAACTGCGCATTTGTTTACAACTGAAGCAATCGATTATCTCTGACTGCTTATATCGATTCCAAGATGGCGAGCCTTATAGTACTGCATTTCGGATAAAAATTTTGTATCTGTTAATTTTATGCGACGTTTTGCAACGGAGTGAAGCTAAAACGGCAAGAAAATATTACAACAAAGAATTAAACCAACGTTTCAAGAGATTATCATTGATTTCGCAGCGCCAGCGGCAACTATGGTAATAGCAGCGCTGCAGTGTCATATTTAGGCATTTTTAATTTAATTCATGGCGTCTTTTCCGGAAAAGGAGAGTGTACAACGTGAAGAGGACATTATAAGGAAGCAGTTAATCCAAATTTCAAAACGTCAGTACCAGTATTTCGCTGGTGGAGAATGTCCCATCCCACCCCCTTCCGCCTTCCTCATTTCCTGCGTATTGGTGGATGAAGAGTCTTCAGCACAGGGATTCGACCCAGCGCAAGGTCTGGGCAGCGTTTGAACTACCTTTGTCACAATGCCTCGTACCCAGCGCAGTAATGCCAGTTATAAATGATGTACACAGCCCCACGTACGCGTCGAACACAAGTGTCTGGATGCTTCGGCCGTGTCCCACTAGTATAACGCGTCGCCTGTATTTCGTCCTCTTTTTCTGGCCAAGTTTTAAGAATTCGGGCAGGGCTGGCTGGCTGGCGCAGTGGACAAACAGGCAGCATTTGTCGCCGGGCGTCCGTTAATTAAACAGCGGCAGGTAGCGACTGCGCGGTAGGGGTCTGCGGTATCTGGCGGGCCATCATACCAGCGTGCCTGGCATAGCAGTGGCCCGCTACAGGTGTCCCCACACGTGGGAAACACTCCCGCACTCAATAACACCAACTCTCAAGCGTCACAATTATTTTCAGGTCATCACTATTTAGTGATATTTTCACTTGCTTCATTTTTGTTTGTTCTGCGTCTCGTCGACGTCGAGGTCATTAGAGGCAAACATGGACTGGGGACAAGAAAAGGGAAGGAATTCGGCAATGGGCTTTTGAAGGAAGAATCCGTGCATTCGCCTCGAGTGATTTGGGAAAAAAACCATGGAAAACCCATATCTGGATGTCCGGACGAGGATTCGAACTAGCGTCGTCCCGAATGCGAGGCCAGAAAACTTGCTTCATCATAGGGTCTTTGGTTCCCTTGGAGTAGTAGACCCTAAATATCTGGCAGTTACCTTGGATGGAACCCTCACTTATCGTTAGCATTTTATGTAACACAGTAAAGGAAGTTAGGTTAGGAAATTCAGTATCGAAAGAAATGGAAGTAACATTTATAGTACCACAGGGTAGTGTGTTGGGACCATTGGTATTCGTTATTCTAATGAATAACTGTGGTTCACTGTCAGATGTTAGGCTCTTTGCAAGTAACTTAATTCTCTGAAATAGGATAAAAACGGTAGGAGACTGAACAGCTGCAGTGTGATCTGGACGGAATATCTACCTGAGTAGCTCAAAGTAGCTCAAAGAAGAGTGGGCTTGTTAGCTACACAGTAAAAAAACTAAAGGTTGTTTATGGCTACAAGGTGGGGAAAGAATTGCTTGAAATGTAAATACCTTGGCAACAAATACTTTGATAACAAATGAAAACTCAACTGGGCAGGACACATTCGGCAGGCAGGGCCGCCGCTAGGAATTTCGGGCCCGGGGTAAAATGGAAATGGGCGACCTTTTTTTATTTTTTATGTTTTTGGCTCTACAAAATGGCCAGGTGACAATGGCCGTATTTCGGCTTCGTGGCCTGACGGCCCCTATAGTCGGTGATCGGGCCCCCCATCAGCCGGCGGGGCCCGGGTACTTTTGACCCGCATATCCCCCCCCCCCCCTTACGCCGGCCCTGTCGGCAGGTTGCAGGAAAAGGTTACAATATTCTTCATCTACTGGAGAGGACGTACCAGTTAGGGAATTAAACTTTGATCAGACTAGTGCTTGAACATGGTGGTGTAGTATGGGATCCACATTTTGGGTATCAAATACAGGAATTATTGGGCGTACAAAGGAGAGCAGCTATGTTTGTTTGGGGAAGCTACTGCAGAACCGAGTCAGTAATTGAAAAGATAAAGGAATTGGATTTGGAATCACTGGAATACAGGAAGAGGGTGAAGAGTGCTGGGAGTGTACTAGTGTATTCTGGTAATGAGGCTTGGAACGATATTGGTCGAAGATTTAGGAGTAGTTAATGCGAGGGTTAAAGATGACCATGGCTACAAGCTGACTCTCGATTTCACGCATAAGAAAATGGGAAAATTTTCTTTGGTGGGTAAGGAGGTCAGGGATTGGAACAAATTATCAAGTGAAATCATAAATAATTTAGCAAAAACGGCGAAGGAATTTAAAATTAAAATTTATAAATACTAAAAGTATTTTGCTGGAGTAATTTAACAGTTAAATTATTTAAGATAATAAAGAAAACATTATAAGATGACAAGGAGATTGTCACCGGAGCATGCGCTCCATAGTAATTAAAATTTAGTTCACTTCATGCCTGGTCTTCCAGTCGTCGGCAGTCACAAATATGGATGTTACCTAGCCGTAGCAACTTCTCGAGGAGATTTAAAATGGGATACTTTGTTGCTGCGTTGCGCAATGTTCGTATTACTATAGTGGCAGTCACGAAATTAGTCCTGTGAAGGTCACGGAGTATCCGAACAGTGTTGCAAATCAGCAAAAAAATCAACTTTCAGTAATGAGTGCGAAAAAATTTCTAAGACATAATACTTAACATGCGGAACAAGGTGATGTGCTTTATAATTCCAAACATTTGAGTGACTGTTTTTAAAAAAATAGTAATTTGTTTCCATGAAAATTAGAAATCAAAATACTTTTTCACTTCAACCGACAGAAAAAGCAATAAAAATAATAAGAAATAACTCAAAAAAAAATTATGCGCTTTCCTGAAAGTTAACAGACTCATACAGAATAAATTCTATTCATTAAATAGGGAAGCATGTGAATAATAAAAAAAAAAAAAATGTTACACGAAGCACTTAGTTGTTTCGGCTGTGTAATGTAAAATGTTGTCGCTGACTAACTTCCGTTTTAGTTGTTTGCGTAAAAACTTCCAGCGAGAAAGTTTCTAAGAAAATACTGAAATTAATTCTGGTAGCAGGCAAAAGCCTCTTCATACAACCCCTTTTGGATTGTTTCACAGTTTATATTTGCGCGAATGATTGCGCGCAGCGCATGCTCCAGTGCCGGCTGGTCGGTCGGTTCGTTTACGACTGAGAAACATATTTCCTATCCTCCACAGAAAAGCTATTTTCAGTTTCTGTAAGAATTATTATTGTCATTATAGACAATGGACCATACATGACAAATTTCGCGAGGAAACTTCAAAAGCAAAGACAAAACGAAAATTAATTTATCAAATATAAGGGACCGATTATACATAGAAATGACTACCACAAATATCTCCATGTCAGTGTTTGTAATTTATCGAAGTATTTTTTGCGTATTAGTTATTGGTAATATTCCTTAAAAAATACATTAAAATATCTGCTACAATGATTTTAATTAGGTTTCCAATGCCCAGGCGACCTGCAGGTTCACGAATATTACTTCTGTCTGTTACTACACTAATTGCATGATTATGTTCCTGAACATCACCACCATTAACATTTCTCGAATAGGCTTTAAACTAAGGAAATAAAGCGACCGCGTGTAAAGATGCGCATGGACGACCGGCAAAAGCTAATGTGGCAATGTCGCCGGCCAAACGTAGGGACATAGGGTTGGTGCGGGCAGGGGAGGCAGTGGAGACTACGTGACCTTGGCAGGTCTAATTTCATGACGCCGACTATAGTTGTAGTGGTGCCAGAGTTTTTATGTAGTGTTTCGTTTGTGTTGTGGATGTGAGATGAAAGCAGTGCTGCCAACTCTAGAAAATATTTTATGCCAAATCTACGTTTATAAAATGCCATATTATGCTAAAGATTTCGGAAAATTCTCAAAATAATGCCAACAGAATTAAACGACACATTAACATGCCTACCAGAAAAATCACTATATAAAATAAACTCTACCATTAAAACAGGTATACCATGAACATCACTACCGTTCAACACTTCTATCAAAATGAAATCCTACCAAATAATTACTATACCAATAAATAATTCTACTGAAGGTTATTTCTATCTAGTTACGAACCCTACAACATGCATACTACACAATAAATATCTCTACCACGGAATTCTCTACCAAACAATATCTTCATAAATATGTCTGCCACTTCTACTCTCCACCAATTACAAGCATACCATTACCATGTTAACCAAATCACAAACATTCAAAAATGAAACTTTAATAGAATAATTTTATACCCCCAAACATCTTTACCACAAAAAAAACCCTACCTTATAGTAACTTTACCATTTTGTAACAGTACCGAAAACCAACTGTACCGGAATTTAACCCTACCAGAAAAACCAAACTTTTCTTCGTGCAATGAAAAGAGCAGAAAATAGTAATTAGCTTGCGTCTGCAAGACACATGTCCTGATATGTAAATTTCATCTTTAAAATTATCTGAAACAAAACTTAAATAGATAGCTGAAACGAAAAGAGGAAAAAAAGAACATTATAATACCCATACGAGTATCTGTGCGTGTATGTTTGCGTATGTGTGTTTACCTAGCACACTGAAGATGTGCGAATGCAGGGATGCTTTCTTCAAAACGCCATGGCCAAATTCCTTCCCGTTCCTTTTCCACAGTCCCATCCCGCCTCTAATGACCTCGATGTCGACGAGGCTTAAAGCCATAAGTAAAAAAAAAAAAAAAAAAAAACGTTAATCTGTGTGATGTACTGAATTGTATATATTAAGTTTTATCAAAATTTAAAGACAAGCCATTTTCTGTAAACTATTTATTAATGAGGTCAAAGACATAATTTGAAATATGTTCTATAGAAAAGTCTGGAGTATTTTTTATTCCTATGTTTGTGTCATCTGAAAATTCGACAAATTTTGAGTTTTTAGATGCAACATAGGGCAGATCATATATACATATATAAATTACAAGGAAAGGGAAAATGATTCATCACTCACCAAAGTTGAAGTCAGCGACGGGTGAAGAACATATAAGACGAACACAAGTATGCACAATATTTTGGTTTTAAACCTTATTCATGCTAAAGAAAATAGTGGTCCCAATATATAAACCCGAGGTACTCATCTGAGGTTGCACAAGAGCGGCATATATGGAATAAGCCCAGTAAAACAGACCCTGCAATGCGGGATAAATGCTAGGAAGAAGTAGAATAAGAGAATCGCTCTAGAGTAAACAGATGAATGTTTCTTTGAGCAGAAACGATTTTGCTTTAAGGTTTCTCGGTAAAGTTATTGGTTTAAGTAAAGCCACAGTGGAGGCTACAAGCGCCGCCAATAGAAACTCCCAGTTCAAACTCGGAACTACCTTTCGCGGTCTCCTGGTTGATACTTTAATACACACTTTTATGTGCGTGACTGTTGACGTTTCCTCGGGGCTGCACTGCGTGGTAACAGCGACTCACGCCGCCGATCCTCAACGTCCTGTAAATAGGATCTGGGAATTCCTGCGCCTTCTGTGTACCGATCAATTAGAGAGGTGACGCGGATTCGGCGAACAGGTTCACGGATCAAACCGTGCGAGACCAAGGCGGCCGGCGCCCGATTTATACAGACAAGTGTCGAGTGGGCAGTCTCTCCATTGAGCGGGCAGCGTGACCAAAGCGGGGATCTGTTAATTCCGGCGTTCAGTGACGGCTCTAGGACGACCCGTGGCGATCAGTGGGGTGGCTGACAGAGACGTCACCGGGCTAAGTCACTTGCCGAGTATCACTTGATGTGTAGGAACGCATAAAGATAGAAATCAAGATAGAAATCGAGCACTCTATAGTTTGGACACCACTGCTTTTTTCAGCATTATGGGGCGTTCATTAATTACGTGAGGTAAAATAGGGAAAGGGGGGGGGGTCCGTCGAAATCTCACGAAACCTCACCAAGGGGGACGGGGGGATCAACGGAAATCTCACGTGAGGTTTTGAAAATTTTGCAGGGCTGTACAGTTAAAAAAAAAAGTCTATAAATGACGCCAAAGTCGATTTTAGGGGGGTATTTCGTACAAAAGCCAACATTAGGGGTTTATAACCGCTCTTGGAAGCGTGAGACAAAAAAAAAAAAAAAAAAAAATTTCTTAAAAAATTTACGAGGCCGATGGTAGGGGGGTCTCCGTCAAAATCTCACTTCATTTTAGAGGAGGGGGTTGGGGGAACCGACGAGATCTCACGAAATCTCACCAGAGGGGGGGGGGGGTCCAGAATTCTGGAAAAAACCCGTCACGACATTAATGTTTGCCCCCTTATTAGTGAAGATGGTTGATAACTATGGCTCGGAACTTTATAACAAAAAAAAAAAAAAAAAAAAAAAAAGAGAAATATACATGCAAATATGACCCTAAAAACGGATAAATATGACCTAAAAATAACGAAATATGACCAAACGTAAGTTTAACACACATCAAAACATGCTCAGTTATACGTCATTTATTTTATCTAGTAGTGTTTCTTTCATGCAGACAACATAATTTGCTTCTGTGTATTCACTCCACCATTGGGAAATTAAGTTTTAAATTGCTTTGTTGAAGTCGCTTTAATGTCACATAATTTACATAAAATAACTCTTTCGTCTGTACTAAAATAATCCTTTCCAAATTCCTTTACGTAACTATATAACTACGCATTTTCAGATTTTTTTTTTTTAATTTTTTTTTTTTTTTTTTTTTTTTTTTTTTTTTTTTTTTTTTTTTTTTTTTTTTTGCCCGGTACTCACTGATCAACAGCAGATTTAACACTGGCTCAGGATTATCTTCAAAAGTATTGGTGACAGTGAAACATTGATTGACGCGTCTCGGCATTAAAAGACGATTGAAAGGAGATTAAAAGGCGGGCGAATATAGACGTTCAGTGGATGACAATAACGTATAAATTTAATTCTTGAATGGTGAATTCTGACCATTTAAATGAGAATTAGTTTTGTTTTTTTCCTCAAATAGGAGTACATTTCTGTGAACAATTAACTTAATTACTTTTCATCTATACCTTCTACTGAATTTTTGGTACTATCAGAAAATTACCAGATTTTTTCCTCAAAATATGATAGTATGACTAAATATTATCGAAATAGGACCAGACTGGGAAAATGGTTTGAATATGCATTTATATATTATATAAAGTACATTCAAATACAATCAGAAACGTTCAATTCAGCATTATAGCCCAAAAAAAAGGCAGAAATTTTTTTTCATAAAGATCCCAACCATAGTAATTACCGTTTATTTAGTAACTATTCTGTACGAATAAACGTATTGCCTCAATACTGTTTAACCACTCATTTTTGGCAACCTTAGAAGTTAGTATCTTTATAATGTTCCATAACTCAGACTTAAAGCGTCTTAGGTTGATTCACGTTTGCTTTCTGGTGATGTTAGTTCTTACTACTTAGCAGTTCTGTTCTTTTGCTAATTTCTTCATCAGTTGAAAAGTTTCTTACTAATTTGAAGTGAGTGTCAGAGCACTGCGGCGTTATTTTGAAGTGAAAACTTGATTGGGTACTGCTGGAAGTTTTGTCACGTTACGCAACGTAAACACGGGACAATTTTGCCGGCTTGCTTTTTTTTTTTAAATTACTTTTAATTTTTTTTTTTATTTTTTTTTATTTACTCATGGCTTTAAGCCTTGTCGACGGCTAAGGTCATTAGAGGTGGGATGGGACTCAGGACAAGGAACGGGAAGGAATTCGGCCATGGCCTATTTGAAGGAAGCATCCCGGCATTCGCCTGGAGTGATTTGGGGAAACCATGGAAAACCCAAATCTGGATGACCGGACGGGGATTCAAACCCGCGTCGTCTCGAATGCGAGGCCAAAACGTTAACCGTTCACCAACCATGTTTGGTGATGGCTTGCAACCCACAGACTACCAGCAATAATCACAAGATTAACGCACAGTTGGATAGAGTACTGAACAAAGTAACTTCCTTTTTTTATTATGCCTTTACGCCTCGTGACGTCGAGATCATTAGAGACGGGAAAGGATGGGTGGGCAAGGAACGGGAAGGAATTCGGCCATGGCCTTTTGAAGGAAGCATCCAGGCATTCGTCTGGAGTGATTTGGGGAAACTATGGAAAACCCAAATCTGGATGTCCGGATGGGGATTCGAATCCACGTCTCCCGATTGCGAGGCCGGAGCGTTAAAAGAAATCCCTTCCGCGTTTCCTCACTATTATAATGAATTTTCTGTTGGTTAATCTTTATAACTTACTACAATTACTTGAAACCGTTAAGTTACCGCCATTTTCGACTGAAAGGACAGATTCAATACTGAAATCCTGCCGCCGGTGAACCGTCTAGTATTCCACGTGGTGCTTGCCTCCTGAGTACGGCAACAGGAACAAAAGGCGGCCGTATAGGAAGAGGTCTTCTGAAGGTGGACAGGCGATAACCATCGCTGATACGTCGTTCCTGCAGGACATCGCTGCTCTGTGATGTGAATTCCTGGAAGACGCTGACTCAGCGAGCTTTGGATGTTTGGCTGACCCGCGCGCCCTCTGCCTCTTAACAAATTGTACGAGATTCCATGTTGTAAAGCGCAGGCTCCGAAATAAAAACTCGCGAGGAATAGCTTTTTTGGGTTATGATTCTTACCTCCTTCGGATCAGATCGTTGCGCCGCGGAATTAGTGTGAGGTGCCTGTCATGTGATTATACGGTTTGAATTGTTATATATACTGTACATATATATATACGGCCTTATGCCTTTTCGACGTCTAGTTCATTAGATCCTGAAAGGGTCTGGGGACAAGGAACGGGAACGATTTCGGTCATAACTTTTCAAAGTAACCATCCCGGCGTTCATCTGTAATGATTTGGGAAACCGTGGAAAACCCAGATCTAGATGCCCGAACGGTGATTCGAACCCGCATCCTCCCTAATGCGAATCGAGAGCATAACCTCTCTTCCAAAACACTCACTGGTTCGAACTACGATGGTGGAAGAAATTTTCACGACTCGGAACTTTTTTTTTAAATTTAATTTAATTGCAATGGAGCACAGGCTCAGGTGGCAATTTCCCTACACACCCATCTTACCCCTATCCTGCACCCACCTACATTTGAACTCTACAAATTTTATCTTTAAATTCTTTCAAAGTTTTCGGTAAATTATTCATCATTTCTCTTGATAACTCATTCCAATCCCTGACACCCTTACCTAAAAAAGAGAATGTTCCCACACCCTTGTGCCTGAAATCGAGTGCCAGCTTGTGGTCATGGTCATCTTTTCCCTTCCATGCACTACTTTTCATACCTATTGGAATATCTTTCCATGCCTCATCGCCAGTATATGCCCTGTACACTCCCATGACCCTCCTCATCCTCCTCCTCATTCACTGTAATGCTTTTTACCTTGTTTCACTCAATTTTATGGGTCTACTGTCAAATGCAATGGAAACATCTAGTAATCCAAGTATAAACATGGCCTTCCTTGTCTAATATTATCTGAAATATCTTGCATACAGCACTAACCGAGATTCACATGAATGGTCAGCAGTATGTAGCTTGCGATGCACGAATTAATATCATCAGATTGTGCACCAAAGTCTTGTGTTAAATGTCAAATATCTCCAAAAAGAGAATGGAATGAGGGCACTCGACGCTGTTTGTAGTCTATTACAGCGCTTCTAAACCCTATCGAAGCCGAGGATCAGCAAAATGTCAAAAATAGTTCTACGGGTCACTTACTTACATTGGCCTAGTTTTTATCTATGTGTGTATTACTAATCAACCAAACCAACTGTTATTGGCATGTACAGCGGTAGTTTCTGAGAAAACTTGGACACACTTCCAATTTAGTATTCAAATGCAATAAAGATGGCGTTGTTCATCAACTCGAGAGCGAAAGAAACATCAAAACATCATTCAATATACACAAAAAACACATAGGAAAAAGCGTGAATTAATTTTTGTTTCCACCAGCCTTCCGAACAAAACATTCAACCTTTTATACTCCATTTTCAAAGATGGCAACAATGGGATGCTCGCATCAAATTTGCGTTGCTGATGATATGTTTATTTTTTAAGACATCAGAACTATTTTTAAGTAATTTCATCCAATTTACAAATTTTCTAGGAGACCAACTGATCATTGTACATTTTACTCTGAAACGTTTGAAGTAAATTATTAATCCGGTTGTAGGCTATTTTTCTGCAGTTGTTTAACAATAAATTTTATAAATAAAATTCCATCAACAAATAACTGTTGTTGTGAGTGTTATTTTTTAAACTAAAATTTAACAAATAAAATACAACTGAACGCACTAAAAACGCAAAAACGACTACAGAACACGAAAATTAATAGAGACACTCACATAATAATCACAAACAATAAGACTATCACAGAAACAGAGAGATAATTTAACTTAATGTAAAACGCAGATGCAATAACACACAAACAAACAAAAAACGTAAACTAGTTTAGCACTTCTGCAACCAAAAACAAAGTTAAAACAACAAAAACAAGCAGTGTTTGGCATAAATGGTCATGAAACAGTTAACTATAATAACTACTTAACTATATATGTGCAGACATATCAGGCACTTTTAAAGAATTGTTTATTAAAGTTCCAATTGTGCACTTACAAGTCTTAATTATTGGTATAGTTAAATTTTTGATGCCAATTTACACACGTATGCTAAACAATCAGTTACAGATATGATAAAAGAGCTGGAATGGGATTTATTGCCAGGCAGGATGAGGATGAAGAGGGTCATGGGAGTGTACAAGGCGTATACTGGTGATTAGGCATGGAAAGATATTGGTGTAAGAATTAAAAGTAATGCATGAAAGGGAAAAGATGATCATGACCACAAGCTGGCACTCGATTTCAGGCAGAAAGGTGTAGGAAGATTCTCTCTTTTTGGGTAAGGGTGTCAGGGATTGGAATAAGTTACCAAGAGAAATGATGAATAATTTACCAAAAACGGTGAAAGAATTTAAAGTTAAAATTTGCCGAGGGCAAATGTAGATGGGTGCAGGGAAGGGGGAAGATGGGTGTGTAGGGAAATTGCCACGGGAGCATGAGCTCCATTGCAAGTTAATTAAATATTATAATTATTGTCATAGATTGTTTTTATTCATCCGTGTTATGTTTTTGATTGCAGTAGTGCCAACCTAATTTCGTTTTTGTCTGTGTTATTGCATCTGTGTTTCTGTGATTTACTTACTGTTCTTAATTGAGTGTATTAGTCTTCTGTTTTGTATTTTTTGTGTTTTTAGTGTGTTGAATAGTGTTTTATTTAATATGTGAGTGTAGGCTTTCCCGGTGAATAAATGACAGCAAATCTTCTCGGGTTTGCAGCCGGATTTTATTAAAAAGCGACAAGCAACTAGATCAGCAGCCATCATCAGGTCAATTATGTACCGGCGATCATGCCGTTACGAATACCAGGTATAATAATTGACCTGATGATGGCTGCTGAGTTAGTTGCCGAAAGCTTGTCGCTTTTTAATAAAATACGGCTGCAAACCCGAGAATATTTCTTATGAGTGTTTTATTTGTTAAATTGAGAAATAAAAAAGGACTAGTTGTTTGTAGACGGCGTGTGATTTAAAAAAAAATCATTTTTGAACAATTTCGGAAAAAATGGTCTATATAATATGTGTACAATTTCTATTGTATATGATGATTGTAACGATACACATTAAAAACATACATTTACAACCACTGATGATGTCTCATACAATAAGGACGAAACTCATGTGGGGATAAAAGATAACATTCACCACAACAGATCTTTGTAGACGGCGTTTTATTTGTTGTTTGACGTAGGCTTGACCCTGCCGAGCAGGTGAACTGCGGGGGTGTGTTGTCCGTGTTTCCCGACACCCCGTACTGTGTACCCTCGTGTCGCGATACCGACCGCACACACTGTAGATTTCTTCTGAACACAGAGAGGGTCGCCCGCCGTTTGTATAGGGCGTGCTGCGGGAAGGGCAGGGCTAGTGTTTGTGTCTGCGCCCTCTCCTGAGACACACGCGTTCCAAACACTTGCGTTTCGCGACTACTAAATCGGCCGAACGAGTTCTAACAGCCCTCAGACCAACCCAGTTTATGAAATTGTATTTGAAGGATTACGTACGTGCTATGATTTGGCGTGGGTGTCCACCATATTGTCACCTACTCGTGGTTTCACCGTTCTTCAAACACCTTGTAACAGCCCTCATACCTGAATTTTGAATAGTATTGTACTGTATGAAGTATTTGTAGTGAGCTCAAGTTTGCTTGAATGTGATCTGGTATGTTTGTTTTGTAATTTCTTGTAAATCAGTGTATATAGACTTTTGTTTTATGAAAGAAAATTATTTAAAGTCCATTTAATATGTTTAATAAAAGAATTGTGTAAGAAAATCGCTTAAATGTGTGTAATTCCAAATATTAATGCAAGTTACGATGTCTACAGGACAATTTTCTACAGTTTGAAATAATTTTGTATTTAAGTATCTCTAATTACCATTTCTGATCATTTTGTAATGATGTTAAGTGATTATGTATTAATTCCGATTGTTTTTAATATGTTTAATTGTTTGAGTAATTGTTAATGTTCGAGACGCCTTTGAAGAATTCTCGAAATTTCTGTATATAAGCAATTCGGCAGAAGGACAGAGTTAGTTTAAAGTTAGTTTTACAGAGAGTTTATAGTTAGTTTTCAAGTTGAGTTCACAGAAGTTTTATATGCATGTGAATATCGCTGACTTCGTTTTGAGAAAATAAACAAATCTTCAACATAACCTTTTGGTGGACTTTTTAATTAATCAGTTTATTAATTAAACCACCGAAGACCCTAACAACCTCCATCGATGTTCACTACACTAGCATGCGAACAGCCGACCAGCCTCTCCGTTTCCGAGATGCTCGTTTCCAGCCACCGCACCCACAAATCGCTGGCCCGTAATTTAAGGGAATTTCGTGACCTGTGCGTAGAAATCTGGTGTCAGATACCTCTGGAAGCCTACCAAGGACTTGTTGAATCCATGCTACGCCGAATCGCTGCTGTATTGCGTTCGAAAGATGGACCAATATGCTAGTAAGTAGGTGGTCATAATGTATTGGCTGGTCAGTGTAGGTGTGAAAAGTGTTGTGTACGAGAAGCCTGTCGAGACTGAAGAGGATTTCTCGCTTCCTGCGACACTGTTCAGACGACATCGCGGATATTAGAACGGACCATGGGGGAAAGAAATATATGGAGAAGAAATACCGCTTATTCTATGACGCCGCCTCTAAACTCTCGGCCGATACTGCGCATGCGCGGTGGCGGCCATATTACGTATCCATACAATTGCTATTTGGAGACAGTATACCCCGAAAACTAAGCAAGATATCGAAAAAGTTTAGTCTTTATTTTCGATTTTTTTCGTCGTATTACATAATAAGAATCCATCATCAAATTTGACTTTTTGCGAAATTTTTCTTCTGCATTTCAACTCACTTTTGAGACAGTATATCTCGAGAATTAGGCAAGATATAGAAAATTTTTATTCTTTATTTTTTATTTGTCTCGTCTTTTTAAATAAGAATCCATCATCAAATTTGACTTTGACCAATTATATCTTCTGAATTTCAACCAAAAACATCTCACATTTGAGACAGAATATCTCTAAAACTAAGCAGGATATCAAAAAATTTTATTCTTCATTTTTTATTAGTCTCATAGAATTACGTAATAATCCATCATCAGATTGGGGCGTCACGTTTATCTTAGAGTCCGCTTGAGGCTTTGTACATATTCCCCATGTCTGTATGGATAGGTAATATGGCGGCCACGCCTCCCCACTCCTCTCCACCCGGCGTCTCTTCAATGCGTGGTGAAGGTCCCTTGCGTCGTCTCCATATATTTCTTTCCTCCATGGAACGGACACGACAGAACTTTGTGCGACGGTGCCATCCATGTCTGCATTGACGCTGGGGGACACCATTTTGAAATCACCCACATAAACTATTAGAACACATTTACTACATATATGAAACAGTATCATCGATACTAATAAAAGACAAGCTTTCTTATCATATCTATGACGTCACGACCAGAGATGTTGCCGCTCTGCATCCGAAGATAAGGGAGTGGCATAAACCACGTAGCTACATTTTGGCCCCCCCTTCCCTCCCCTTACGTAGCCCTACGTGGCTTTTGCCTCTATCTCCCCTCCCCCCCCCCCCCACGTAGCTTTTTTTGCTTTTGATTTCAGAAGACTTTTTGTACTGTTTTCTCTTGTCAGACGATTGTAAATTACATACGGCGGTAATTAAATGACGGAAATGAATATTCACATGCTATTGTGAGTTCTGTTCCTCATGTTAACTGTGAAAAATGTTATGAAAGGAAAGCTACGTCGCCTGGCTCGGAACCCCTCCCCCGACGTAGCTCAGCGTAGCCTTCCAGCCAACCCCCCCCCCCCCGCCCCGGGGATCGAGCCACGTAGTTTGTGCACGCTCCATAATGCTGTTATAAGAACTTACGAATGAACTACAGTTACATTAGGAAACAATTTCATTCGAACTAGTTAGTGCCATTAATACCTATTGCTCATCTGATTGTTAGTTGTTAGCTTCCAATACAAAATCGCATAAGAAAATCTAGCTTCCCTTCATATTGTGTTCACCGGTGAATCGCAACACTTTGCTCTTAGCCACGTACATTAGAAGATGCTTCATGCGAGGAGGTGCAGTCAGCTAATATAGAGGACTGACAGGAACAACAAGTAGTTAGGTGGGAGAACAAACTTCCAACTGACAGCGTGAACGAGTCAATAGAAAGTATTGTCCGCTCTACCTCTGTTTCCATTCCTCACGTTTTGCTTTCAAAAATACATTGTTTAAGTTGTGCTACCAGCGCTCTTCGTTCTAGTATTACAAATCTTTACTAATTTCTAATTCCGTCTATTGTATTGATTCAAACGGCTTCTGCGCCATGTAGACTGCAGAACTAGTGGTAAAAATTACTGTCACACATACAACACCGAGCGTGGTGGGTGAGCGGAAACGCTCTGGCCTCGCATCCGGGAGGACGCGGGGTCGAATCCCTGATATGGGTTTCTATGGGTTTCCTAATTCGTTCAAGGCGAATGCAGGGACGGTTCCTTCAAAAGGCCATAACCGAATTCCTTCCTGTCCCTTGCCTCCAGTCCCTTCCCGCATCTAATGACCACGACGTAGATGAGGCGTAAAGCCATAAAAAAATTATACGACTCATTGATTCACGAAACTGGTTGTAGCTGCGTTTCATGTAATTTAGTCAAAACAAAGTTAATAAATAAAATATTTATAACAAAACTAATATAAATAATTGCGTATTAAGTGAGTGCATACCAAACCGATGTCTTTCGGAAGAATAGAGTAATTCTTGCTTTATATTACCTCCCTTCTTTTATCTCGCACCTACAACACAAATGAACAAACACTATCTTTGACATTTATGTTCAGTGACACCTAGTATAATAATAACAATTCTGTGTGTTCGTAATTACCTGCGCATACAGCCCCTGTCGTAGCCGCCTTAACCTAACCCGGTAGTCCTAGCTATTCCAGAGGTGAAGAGAGGGTTAAGGGACTACGAAAATCCCCGCCGAGACAGGGATTCGAACCGGGGAACTTTGGATCTCCAGTCAGACGTCACCAGAGCACTCAGTGACATTTAATAAAACTAGGGAAGGCGACAGGAAACCATCTTACCCAAATTTCCCCATGTAGTTGTTACGAAGGGATAATACCTACTGTGGTAAGTACCTACGCCAGGGAGACCTTTACCATCAAGGTTTGTTGTACAAGTACCTAGCATAAAGTTACAGCCCTATGGTTGTTATTATCACTTTCCGAGGAATATCATAGAGATGCGTTCTTCTGTTATTTGTAGCAGACTATCACAAACACTTTGTCTTGAGTGGTGGAATACAAATGAATCACAGCATCCACAAATAATACGAACCACTCAGTTGTATAAAGAAGAACATCTTCAGTGTACTTACATTTGCTTGAAATCTTTCCTCAAGGTGTGAAGAGTTCAGCAAAAACTTCGCACAGTTTTACACCGATCCTTTTAACAAATTTAGTTCAAAATTAATCAACTTTTGTCAAATTGCTTTATATCACTATTAATGTTAATAGTGTTATTCAAAATTGTAACGATTTTTGTGAATATTACTTTCCGCCACTAGAAGCAATTCTTAACGAATGAAAATATAATGGAACAATGTTAGCCACATATAAAACGAATGCACTAAATTAAATGTAATTACTATCCACTACAGTCATTAACATGTAAAAGCATAATTACATGCATCTTAGAACCTCTTCATGTACCGAAAAATCTTTTGCAAACTTTAATGGGCAGAGTGATATATCTTACATACATCAAATTAATTCATTAATAGGATCAAAAATTAAGTTAAATCTCATTATTAAGTTACAGGAATTTTTTTATTTTAAAAAAAATATCATTTAGGAGTTTGAAACTGTGACTTGTCAATCCGAGGTTGGGCGAATGTTATGAACTGTGATCATTCAACTATACTAACGTTTCCTAAATTTTTCTTTCCTGTGACCCAGTTAATTCTAGATTTTTTTTCGTGGTCCTCTAAAAATGTATTTCTATTATGAGATGTGTAGGTAAAATTAAACATTGTTATGATGCCAGTATAGTTTATCTGTACTTAAGTATTTCTTTTTTTTTTTGCTGTCATCAATCCCTTGACTGGTTTCATGCAATCCTACATCTCTTCTTATCTTATGCTAAAGTCTTGAACTCAACATACCCTCACAACCCACGTCCTCAATTATCTGTTTCATATATTCTAATCTCTAATCACATTTATAATGAGAAGCTATTTGTTTTTAACTAACACTTGACTTTTTGGGGACAAAAAGATGGTAACTTAATTCTCAGGTCCGTGTCGACTTCCGTTCTGTTGCTGTAAATTTGTTTAATAGGAAAACCAGTGCTTAAAATCTTGCTTCAAACCTATAGGTAATGAAAAAAGCCGGAAGAAATTTTACAGTTTCCTTCCTATTAAAACTGGGTACCTATTTCTAACGACATGACTGCCAAAATCCATCACTGGTTATCATCATCATCTTCAACAGTTTCCAGCGTCTGGCCGGGTCTGCTTCATGCACAAGCCTCTCCATTTCCTTCTTTCCTCCCACCACCTCTCTGTCACCACTTTGTTCCAGTCCTCTCCTCTCTTCTGTACACACTCCTCCACTCCTTACAGCCATCCATCTCTTGGTCTTTCTCAGGGTCGTTTACCATGGATCTTAATTTCGTGGATTTTTCTTTGGATTCTCTGAGCCTCCATTCTCTTTACATGTCCATACCATCTCAGTCTGGTCCTCTCTACCCTTTCCTGTAGAGGTTCCTCTTTTATGGTGCGTCTCATCACTTCATTCCTTATTCTGTCCACTTTAGTGGCTCCCATTCTACCTCTTAAAAACTTCATTCCGCTTGCTTGTACTCTGCTGATGTCCCGCTTTTTCATTGTCCACGTTTCAGCAGCATAAGTCAAGATAGGCACATAGTATGTATGATAGATTACTCTCTTGCTTCTCTGTGGCACCTCTTCATTCCATACCATGCTTCTAATGCTCCTTAGAATTGCTTCTGTCTGTCTTCCTCTTTCACTTACACATCACTGGTATATTTTTGTGAATGTATTACAGTGATGTGTCACACGACACTTCAATTACAGACTCAGCATCTGAATCCGGCATTTCTGGTTCATTACTAATTGATTGCTTGTCCAATATTTGTCGTTGTTGCTTAGGAGAAAATATTCCTTCGGATTAGTTTTCATGCCTGGGACATGTTCCTAGGTATATACTGAGGTTACAATAGGGCGACCTGCCAATTTAGTTTTTCGTGACCCACCATTTGGTAAACTCTGAAGTGCACTATAACATTTGCACTCCACTACGAACCTTCCTTGTACAGTAACTGACGCCTCCGCATGTCTAGTGGAGGAGGTACTCGTCTGAGTTCGACGCACTGCGTGGTGTTGTGACAGCGTATTTACTCGTTCGCCATTGCAAACAGTGTAACATGACGCTTGTCGGGAGATCGGCTGACAAGGTTCCCAGTGCTGAGGAGCTATCCACGCTCCTCGATTCAGTGAACGTCGCTGAAAGTCTCTTAAGTAACCCACTCAATAAACAAAACGCCTTATTCCGCCTAAACACCGGATTCTCTTACTCATTCTCCTTACCTTCGAGGTTAGTTGCAACATGGTGACTAATCGAAAAGTCCATTTCCACTGTGGGGTATAAAGGAATCGCTGGAGTGCTCCACAACAACGAGCTACCCCAAGGCTCAGTGGTGGCCCCGGTTATTTTTAACCTCAACTGAACTGCACTGTATATGATCTGATTATTATTTACCACAGAAGAAATTTCCATAACTGTGAAGGTAGTCTCTCTGAGAGTCTTAACCAGCTAAAAACATTCTTCTCTAAGTGCAGACTGAAAGTCAACCTAACAAAGACAGTCTTGCTGCTTCCATCAGTCAAATAAGCTTGAAATTATCAGACAACTTTCCGACCGCTTAGAAGAGCACTAATATTAGGCCTCTACCTGTCTAAATATGTAATATTATTTATTTTAACGAATTGCTATATTGCAACATGTATACTCCCACTTTCACATAAGAGTGTGGTGAAATACTTCGTCCACCAACCTATTTGAGTCGTATTATTTGTAAAATTTGTAAAGATTTGCATACGCAACTCGAAAATGTACAAAAGTTTTGTCACAACTTAACAACCCAGTTGTTAGTGTAGCATTTAATGCCAATACTCTGTCTACTTTGAAAAAACCTGACGCAGTTACCAAAACTTATTCTTCAAGTTGACTGCATCAAATATGCAGTAGTTTTTCCGCCAATGGAAAGGTTTTGTCAGTAGCTGATTGGAGGTCAAATTGGGATACATTCATTCCGATTTGTCGATATGACGACATATGTACTATGGTTTGTCTGTCCCCGCACGAACATGTGGTATCTGGCTGTTCTCCCAGGTATCCCCATGAGGCAAGAGTATCTTTGAAACGGCCAATTCCAACTCGAAGCCTGTTTAGCGACTTCCATACGGGCCGTGGTTCTTCCGACTAGGGATGTAACGGATGTCCACATCCGCATCCGCAAGTGCGAAACTTTCGCATGAATTCCTACATCCACTTTCGCATCCGCATCCGCAATTTTTAATGCGGATGTATTGCGGATGTTTTGTTTACATTGCAGTATATATTATTCTTTTCTCTTTATTCGAGATTCTGTCCATCGTAGCTTAGCTAACAAAAAAGTGGTTGTTTTCTGACGATCTTGCAATAAAAGTAACAATGAAATAAACGGTGTTATTAGCTAAGCCACGAATTTACTAGTTTAAACTTGTAAGTAAAGTAAAGGTCGGGCTAAAATAGACAGCACCGAACCCGCACTGTTACCGACCGACACTTTTCTTATTGTTGTCGCTCATTCGATTGAAGTGAGTTCAAACAACACCGCACCGTGTATCGGCAGTCATTAGTTGGATCTAATTTTTGACGGTGCGAACCGGTGTCGGGCTGGTCGATATGAAGAATCGTTAAACAAAGAGTTCAGAAATTTCTGGTCCTTTACGACTAAATGTTGCTTTAGAAAAGCGTCAATTTTTTCAGCCATACTTTAGGTTCATCAATGTTCGTAAAATGTAGATATAGTCCTTGCATGTTCACATTAACAAATGAAATTGCCAGACGTAAAGGTCGATTTTAAGGACTATAAAAATTGCATCAGAGACCCGGATTTTGAACCGGGGACTTCCATACCCAAATCACACGCCGCAAGTATCTGAATTTAGAAGTACTGAAAAATATGTATTTAATCATATAAAATAACATTTGTGTTTTGGAATAGCAAAAATAAATGCTACTGAAAAAAAGTATGTTGACTTTATTATGTTTGAATATTTATTTTTCATTACATCCAGATTTGTCTCTTGACTCAGATGGATACGGCGTACGATTGGGGTGCTGAAAGTCCTTTGTTCAAATCCTTATCTCAGCTGCAATTTTCATGGGTCTGGTCTTAAAATTGACAGTCACCTCTGGCAAAGCTTTGATTTTGTTAATGCTAAGATGCTTGGTTCGAATTTCACGTTAATCTGTAGGTCTCCTTTTAAAAATAGATGACAAGATAGAGGTGCACTGCGCGGCTGGTAAGAAACTCTATTACTGAAATTTTTAGATCACACGAAATTATTATTAATTTACAGAATATTTGCAGTCTGTATTTAATTTAAAATGTATAATAATCTTATTATTTTTGTTGAAAAAATATTGAGTGAATCGAAAGGAACCTGTAACTGCTTTCACGGACCATCAAGAGTTCTTTTATCGAAAATCGGAACTCGTAAGTCCTACAAGTTGTACTGTGAATGCGCCACTGGAGCGGTGGCAAGGTGGGTCGCGAGCACGGAACTGTGCGTGGTGAGTAGGCGGTAACGGCCTGGCCTCACATTCGGGAGGATGCCGGTTAGAATCCCCATCCGGGCATCCAGATTTGCCTTTTTCATGGCTTCCCCAAATCACTCGAAGCGAATGCTTCCATTAAAAGACTATGGCCGAATTCCTTCCCGTTCCAAACCCCGATCTTTTCTCGCCTCTAATGGACTCGACGGCAACGAGGCGTATAGTTTTAACACAAAAAAAAAAAGCGAGCGTGGAGATGAGCGGTGGCGTGGCCTTGTGCTTGACGCTTGAATTAGTGTAGCCAGCCACGAACTCCGCAAAGTTCATATGATAAGGACTGGTTCTTAGACGTGTACGTAATTGTTTAAATAATTTAATTCACTTGTGAAATCATCCCACATTTTTTGTTGTTGAAAGATCAGGGAAAAATAAATCAATATGGCAGTATTAAATGGAAATAGAATTTAATTATGAAAAAGATTGATTTTTAATTTATTTTTGATTAAATAATAAAATCTAAATAATTATAAATTTAATTTTCCACATCCGCATCCGCTTCCGCAAAACATCCGCATCCGCGGATGTCAAGCTCTGAACATCCGCATCCGCAAACGCATCCGCAAAGATGACATCCGCAACAACCCTACTTCCGACCCAGGTGGTAGACCCTCTTTTGGGACCTTGGATCGGGATGACAGTGTCTTCAACTTCTACATCAGCCAAAATTTATTAATTTAAATCGATGAACTCATATCCTGGAACTAGTTCTGTTGTAATACAAATTGACGTCATTTGTCTAGTTTCGTTTTTAAGGGAAACACCCTGATTTGCGTCAGTGTCAATAGAACCTAGTTCTTTTGTTGCATAGTGTTTGTTCACAGGCTCAAAGAAAATGCAATTAAGCTGCATGCTCGGTGGAAAGCCAACTGACAAAGCACTTAATATGTCCTGCATAACACCTGTCGTACGGGGCTGCATATCTCGTAGGCGCTGTCCGGGTTCTGCTTGCCATGGTTACGCGTAACAACAAGCGATCCGAACTCTTCTGTGAAGATGTTGAATGTGACACTAAGCACATGTTTTTCAGAAGCAAGAAATACTGGAACAATATTACAATCTTTATGAAAACCATTTTACAAAAGGGCATCCAACTAGCAGTTATAACATGAAATATTTACTGGCCAGTGAAAATATTCATATACACAGACGGAAAAAAAAATCCCAACACCAAGAAAGACTTGTGTTAGATAAACGAAATTTGGTAGGCGTGTTTATACATCTGAAAGATGACATCGATTCAAATTTCGCGCTTCGCGCTTAAGTGTGGCGCTAGTAGCGCTACTCAGAGCTTGCAAATCAGGTTTGCTTTAAATACGCGCTGTAAAGTTTGTGAACGTTATTTACCGCTGAGATTTGACATAGTGAGTTGATGTTAGCCAAGAATGCCTTTAAGAAGACGAAGAAGCCATTATCAACAGCTCACCGAGTTTGAACGAGGTCGTGTAATAGGGCTACGAGAAGGTGGATTTTCTTTACGCGATATTGCAGAAAGACTTGGCCGGAATGTATCCACTGTGCATGATTGTTGGGTGCAGTGGTCAAGGGATGGTACTGCCTCAAGAAGACCGGGTTCCGGGAGGCCACGTGGCACTACTGAGAGGGAAGACCGCCGTATTCGGCGTACAGCTGTGGCGCATCGTACTGCGTCTGCGGCAGAAATTCGAGCTGCAGTTGGTACCACAGTGACACAACGAACTGTTAGAAATCGGTTACTTCAAGGACAGCTCCGAGCCAGGCGCCCTGTAGCGTGCATTCCACTGACTACAAGCCATCGCCGTTTGCGACTCCAGTGGTGTCAAGCCAGAGCTCATTGGAGGACGGAGTGGAGATCTGTTGTGTTTTCTGATGAAAGCAGGTTCTGCCTTGGTGCCAGTGATGGCCGAGTGTTGGTCAGAAGGAGGCCAGGGGAACGCCTGCAACCAAACTGTCTGCGGCCTAGACACACTGGACCTACACCTGGAGTCATGGTCTGGGGAGCAATTTCCTATGACAGCAGGAGCACTCTTGTGGTTATACCAAACACACTGACTGCAAATTTGTACGTCAGTCTGGTAATTCAACCTGTAGTGCTGCCATTCATGAACAGCATTCAAGGGGGGAGTTTTTCAACAGGATAACGCTCGCCCTCATACCGCTGTTGTCTCGCAACGTGCTCTACAGAGTGTCGACATGTTATCTTGGCCTGCGAGATCACCAGATCTGTCTCCAATTGAACACGTATGGGATATCATTGGACGACAACTCCAGCATCATCCACAGCCAGCACTGACCGTCCCAGTATTGACAGCACAAGTACAACAAGCATGGAACTCCATACCACAAAGTGACATTCGAAACCTGTATGACACAATGCATTCACGTTTGCAGGCTTGCATTCAAAATTCTGGAGGTTACACCGGCTATTAATTTAACAGTATTTCACATTTGAAATGCATTTTCTTGAGCTTAAATTAACCTGTGATCTTGAAAATTTAATCAATTAAACATGTTAACTTGACAAATGCATTGTCCAAATTTCATTACTCTACAATAATTTTTTCTTGGTGTTGGGATTTTTTTTCCGTCTGTGTATATCGCCTAATTCCAGCATTTGTGAGAATTAATAACCTAAAAGTTTAGTTCAGTTTTACTTTCTCTGGCTGCGAGACCTAAATATTAAATGCAAATAAATTTTAAAAACCTCTTGTTCTTTATAAAGGTTCAAAGCTATATTACTAGATCTAAAAAACGCTACATCGCTACTACAAATGACGAAAGATAAACAAATTCGAAACCCAGAAACGTAGCAAAATTCTAGGAAGAATCGCTCCGAATTAATTCATCATCCTAATATTTCCGAGAATTATTCAGATGAAGGACTAAACTCAACAAAAACCCTGGATCACCACTTAACACGTTGTATTAAGCTACTTAACAGTATTGACAGTTTCTTATTTTAAAAGTCTCACACGACAGATATCAGACATCTAGCATGAAGTTACCTAAACAATGACGATTCGAAACTTTCGTTAACAGTGTTACTAATTTATTTAGCATGCAGCGGTCATGTTCATTCGCAGCTACTAGGGTCATTCACCAAGTCAGATTAACACAGTTTTTCTGCTGAAAGAATCCTCGGCGGGAATGTCTTTGCACCGTCAATGCGGATACCAGTGCAGTGAACATTCTTTTTTGGTAGAAAACCGCAAAACATCTGAGGTAATCCATCTTCAGTTAATCTGTGTGCGAGCATCTACATGGCTCGACGCCGGAGTGTATGATTCACGGACCACTGCAAAAACGTTCGGATGAACAGCGATTGTCGGCAGTGATATCCTCGTAGCAGGTGGTCGCTCTACTTAAACAAATGTCGTTTGACTTGATAAGTGAGACAAAGAGGAAAGAGATTTAAGTTCCCACGAAATGTGCACCTTTCGAGGTTAACTTATAACCTTGCTAGAAGAAGGGGACCTCTTACTTACCGTTTTATTTTTTACTTATGGCTTTTCGCCCCGTCGACTTCGAGGTCATTAGAGGTAGGATGGGAATAGGGACAAGGAACGGGAAGGAATTCGGCCATGGCCTTTTAAAGGAAGAATCCTGACGCAGCTTACCTTGAACGTGCAACATGAACCGAACATCATGGTAAGGGCTAAGTTAAGGATCTGTAAACGTTCTGGCTGATATGGAAATTCCAACCTTGAATTTTCGAGTTGCTGTTTGATATAATACTTCTTTATCATCATCCAGAGGGTGAAATCGTACTATTTTCACTGCAGAAATTTGGGAATTTCTTACAATCACCTCACGTTCACTGTTCCTTGTCCACTGTCTGAGGTTACGAATTTGCTGAACTCGAAACAAATTAATTTGATTTCAAGCAATTCCTGCCATTTTCAC
>JARYHS010004764.1:0-35978 GCA_031002005.1 Vandiemenella viatica
ACAAACACGCGCGTCGGCGACGACGACATTTCGCGAAAAGACAAGGTCTCTAATAACTAAGTATCAGAGTACAGGAACCAGCTTGGAATCCTGTAAAGAAGCAAAAATACCTGGGTCCATATTTGGAGTCGCACAAACGGTAAAATAACTGCGGGATGGTAAACACGTTTTAATCCAGGTTACGGAAAAAAATTTGTATTTATATAACTAAATTCCCCCCCCCCGAGCTATGGGAAGTGCGGATTAGGTACTGGGGGCGGCGAGGGGTTCAGCAATTGGCTACTCTGCAGAAGTTAATACACACGAGACGGAAATAAAACATAGTCGTTAAGCCAGAGAAGGAAATTTCACACAGAAGTCATATCAGCTTAATATTCTGACACTTCCAGATTATTCAATCATTTCTATGTTTTGATTGAGATTATGTGGCCGATCCCGGCGGTACTGCAATGCCGGGCCAACCCACGACGAGGTGGAGCAAGCCCCTAGCACTCCGTCATGTTCCAAAAATGAGTTTAATATTTGGTCCAGCGATGCTGGACGTATCAGATATTAAGCTGATAAGAACAGATAAATGGTTTATTAGTAATGCTTACTTCACTTGATACATTGAAATTTGAGTGCTAGGGGCTTGCAATAATGTATGATAATATTATACAGTAAGTCACAATCCAAGTGTTGCCAAAAGGCCAAGAAGCGATAAGTTTTGCAGGTGTTGCTACTCTTCTTGAGTACTTCAGGATCGAGGGTAGAACGCCAAGGTGTCCCCAGACACTAGCGAAAATTTTCGAAACTGCCGGATTGACTTCCTTCGATGGCCGAGCTACCGCATTTTTGCGGATGGTGCTGTTTGTACGGAAGTGATAGGAGACAATAAGTAGTCTCTATGCTTCATATAAATAACTGAATTTCGGTGATTGAGTACCGCCTGGCGCCAGCCGCGCAAAGGTGGAAAATAACCGACCCCGCCTCCCGAAAGTGGCTGGTGGCCCCGTATCTCGATCGAGAGGGCTTAAGGTAGGTCCCACAAGGTGCAGAACACTGGAAGAAAGCGCTCGCATAATTTTGAGTAACTTTATTCGTAACTGCAAGACGGCATGGCAAAGCACAGCGTCCGACTCACAACACGCGACGACATTTCGCGAAAAGACAAGGTCTCTAATAACTAAGTATCAGAGTACAGGAACCACAGCTTGGAATCCTGTAAAGAAGCAAAAATACGTAGTCCATACTTGGAGTAGCATAAAGGGTAAAATGACTGCGGGATGGTTAAACACGTTTTCACCTAGGTACGGATTTTTTTGAATATTATAAAAAACTAATTTCCCCACTCTCACTCACTCCCCCCGAGCTATGTGAAGTGAGGAGGAGGAACTGGACAAGGAGGGGGGGGGGGGTGGTGGTGCTGCTGCTGCTGCTGCTGCTTCGACAGATTATAACCCAGATGTTCCTTATCGACGACGACTTCACGGCGGGCTGGGTCCTCCAAAGCTGCAAAAATTAAACCTGATAAGAACAGATTATTGGTAATGCTTACTTCACCAGATGCATTGAAATTCTGAGTGCTTGCAATAATATATGATAATGTTATATAGTAAGTCACAATCCAAGTATTGCCATTACACTTTGATCTTAGCTAAAACGCCGAGAAGCGATACGTTTTACATTTTTTTTTTTTTTTTTTTTTTTTTTTTTTTTTTTTTTGCTGGTGTTGTGTTCCTGGCACCGACACCTTTGGCGTCCTGGCTAGGGTTTTGTTTATTCCTTGTTGCTTACTTTATGTTCACCTTAAGGGGAAAATTTCGGCCTCCTTGGAGGTCTTTGTAAAAACCCCTTCAATGTGTCGGTATTTTCAATTTGGTGGATGAATAATTGATAGTGGCACTTTGTACCGGTGCCACCTCCTGGGAACTGTTATTCCAATGTTCTGTAGTCTGTCTTCAGTTTGGCGTAGAGTGTCGAGTCTTTGATGGAAGGATTTGGTTAGTCTTTTTATCACTTGGTCTATTGTTTCTATTTGTGCTATCTCGTGCATTTCAGTAATTCTTGCCCTTCTATCAGCGTTTAAGATTAGTCGGAGGCACCTGTTTTGTAATATTTGTAGTTTTGATAAGTTTGTTTTACACGTCGTTCCCCAAATTTGACAGCCGTATGTTATCACTGGTAGTATTGATGCTTTGTATAAGTGGAGTTTTGTTTGTAGGTTCATTGATTGACTGATCAGTATTGGAAATAGGTTTTTGATTATTCCTAGGACGTTTATCCGTTTTTCTTCTATATGATGACGAAATGTGAGCGTTTTATCTATCGTGACTCCCAGGTATTTGTGAAAGTTCTTCCATGGTACACGTTTCCCGAATATAGTCAAGTTTTGGTTTAGTTCAGGTCTTTTATGGGTGAAATATATTGCTGCCGATTTTTGGGAATTTATAGTTATTTTATTTTTTTTACTCCATAGCTCAATTTTGTGTAATTGATTTTGCATTCGGGTGATGTTATCAGTTTGTTTTGTCCCTGTAGTATAAATGGTCGTGTCATCCGCGAATTGAGCAACGTGAACATTTTTGATGGTGGGAATATCATTCACGTAGATATTGAAAAGTGTGGGTGCTAACACTGATCCCTGTGGGAGTCCTGTCCTCATCTGATGTATTGAAGATCGCACGCCTTGCATTTCTACGTAGAATGTTCTTTTTTCCAGGAAGCTATTTATCAAGTGAATGATTGCTCTGTCAACTGTCGTTTGGGTAATTAGTTTATAAATGAGATTTTGATGCCACACCTTGTCATAGGCCTTTTGTACATCGATAAAAGCTGCTGCTGTCGATCTGCCGAGATTGAACCCTTTGCTAATATTCTCAACTAGGTGTAGAAGTTGTACTGTTGCTGACATGCGAGGTTGGAATCCGTACTGTTCTTTGCGGATGGTATTCTGTTCCGCCAGTTTCTTCTGTATTCTTGTTAATACAACTCTTTCCAGCACTTTTGTTGTGGAGTTGAACAGGCTAATTGGTCTATTATTTGCGGGCAAGGATGAGTTTTTCCCAGCTTTAGGGATTGGTATTATTTTTGCTCTTTTCCAGTCTGTAGGAAAGTATGCGTTTCTCAAGCAACTGTTCACTATTCTTGTTAGTAACACTATTCCCTTCCTAGGCAAATGTTTCAGTTGGCAGTTTGTTATTTTGTCTGGTCCTGGGGCTTTTTTGATCCGGAGTTTCCTGATGATATTCCTTATTTCAGCCGGTGTAGCCAAGTCAGTGTATTCTCCTATGTCTTGCTTTAGGAATGTGGATACTGATTCTTTGATTTTTTCCTCTTCTTCCTTTTCTTCGTCACTTTGTTGTGTTATGGGAGTTGCATACTGTTCTTCGAAATAGTCAGCCAGGATCTCTGCTTTTGTTAGTGGTTCGAAGATTTGTCCATCGTCGGTGGTCAGTGGTCTTTCCGGTGTTTTGGGATTTTTAAGTGCTCTTATTAGACCCCAAGCGTTTCGATGTTGGAGGGTGAGATTTGACATTTTTTCTTCCCAACGTTCCGTGTTTAGTTCTTTTAGTCTCTTCTGCAGGTTTCTTCTATAATAGTTTGTCAGTCTTCTGTCTTGTGGGTCTCTGTACATCTGCCATTTTTTTCGGTGGAAGTTCTTGATGTATTTTAGTCTAGCAAGTTCCTCTGGAAGGTCTGTTTTATAGTTCGGTGGTGGGTTTACTGTTGTTATGGACGCTTTATGGTTAGCTTTATGGATAGCTTTTGTCAGGTGGTTTATAGCGCCATCAATTTCCTCTTGGCTTTCCATTCTATAAGTGGTTTTGATTGAGTTATGCAGTTCTTTTGTGAACAAACTCCAGTCTACCTGTTTTGTTATTTTTGGGGGTGGTGCTGTGATCATCCAGTTGTTTATCTTGACTATCACCGGGTTATGATCCGACGATAATTCGTTTACAGTGATTGGTTGAAGTATACGTGGAATATTCTTTGTTATCACAATATCTATGACATCTGGTTGATGATTAGGATTTGCCGGTATGTGGGTTGGTATTTCCGGACCAAAGACATGTAAGTTTAGTTCTCCCGCCACCTGAAGTAGTTGATTGCCATGTGGATTTGAAATTCTTGAATTCCATACTGGATGCTTGGCGTTTAGATCACCACCCACCAGTATTTTCGGACCAACCATCGTAATTTTCTCTATATCTTCACATAGTAGATCTTTATTTGGCCTCAGATATGCTGCCACTATTGTTATTACGCCGTCTCTTGTTTGGGTTTTGATTCCTGTAGCTTCAATATTTTCTAAATTGTTAAATTCTATTGGGGCGTGGCTGATTGTTGATTTTATTAGCACCGCTGTTCCTCCACCTCTTTCTCCTAGCCTGTCGTTTCTATAGGTGGTCATGTTTCTTAGTTTGAAGCTCTGATGTGGCTTTAAGTGCGTTTCTGTTATTAGTATTATATCCAGATTTTGTTGTTGTTGAAATAAGGCTAGTTCATGTTTCCTCTGCATTATCCCGTTCGCATTCCATATTGCTATGTTTATGTCTCGTTTTGGTATCTGGGTTCTATTTGCCATTATTGAAATAATGCTAATACGCCTTGCAGTAGAGCACCCATTTTCTCCCAGATATCACGTGCCATAACAATTTTTGTCAACGTAGTTTTTATTATTTCCAATTTTTTTCCTATATTTTCAGCTGAAAACATGTTGCTGAAATCAATTGTCTCGTTTTCCTCCTGCGATTGGTTTCCTGTTGTCTGTTTCATTTTTAATGCGTTAGCATATTCATTTTTTGTTGTTGAGATTTTTCCCTGTGTTGTTTTGTCTTGTCCTGGATGAATTGGAGGGAAGTTTTTAATTTGATTCCAGTTTCCCTCGCTAGTTTGTTCCTGTTCAGCGTTGTCTTTTGCTTTTCTTCTGGCCATATTCCTGTTCATTTTTTCAGCAAGTGCTTTCTGATACATTGGACAACCTCGCCAAGATGCAGGATGATCTTCGCTGCAGTTGGCACATTTGGGCTTTTGCTTCACGTGCTATTGGGCAGTCCTTAGATTCATGTAGCCCTGAACATTTCACGCATCTGCTTGGTAGAGTAGCAGTAGTTCGCAGTATGTCCAATCCTCTGACATCGTCTGCACTGTGATGGTCCTTCCTTATCCTTGTACCGCTCCACATGAATCCTTGTGTAATTGATCTCTCGCTCGTAATATATTTCTTGTGCCTTCTTTGTAGGGGTCAGAGTAACACAATATATTGCTAGAGGTATTAATTCATTTGAGGTTTTATCTCTTGTCTTAAATTGGTGGATATTTTCTACTGGGTATCCCCTTTTTGTTAGTGTTTCAAACAATCTCTCTCATTTCCACATTTGGTGGTAAGCCCTTTATTACCACTTTCAGTGGTGCTTTATCTGGTGTTTGGTGTGTGTAGAATCCAATCTTCTTCTGATGTAGATAGTTTTTGACTTTGAAGTAATCCTCCATACTGTCCGTGTGGTATTTAACACTGTCTCCTCTATAGATCACTTTGAGGTGACCTGTAATTTGCTTCTTGATTTCTTCATTTATTTAAAAGGTTTCCCGTTTTGATAGCTCACAATCGGTGGAATATGTACTTTTTGTTGCTCCGTCGCACCTTGTTCTTCTGTGCTGTTGTTTATGTTCTGTCCATCGTCTTTTCCGCTCTCCTCCACTGCCAGTGCTGAGAAACGGTTGGACAGTTTATTTGATTTCTCGCATCTGTTCTTGCAACTTTGATTTGTTTTTGTTTTTCGGATGCTCGTCGTTTTTCTGTCAAAGATAGGTTCAAAGCTTTGTTGTTCTTGCTCACATCGTACCTAGTACAAATGGCTCTCCATCATATCTGAATATTTCTCTCGTCGCAGCCTCTTCCTGTAATCTAGCTAAGTCTTCATTTGTTGCATATTCCATGTCATACTCCTCATGTCCTTCAATCAGTTCGTCGCCGCACAACCGACCTACTTCACTGCCTGATTCCTCCATCGTCTCAGAAGCAGTCAGTGTCAAGTTGTCCCTATCAGACATGCTAGTAGGATCTCTTGTTATCACCGCAAGGTATTCCCGAGATCCACTAACAGCCCGTCGCTCGATTCGATGTAGTCCGTAAGAGATGCCGGGTCGTCAACGTCCAAAATTTCCTGCCAACAGTCCGCAACGCAGTCCAAATCCGAAGTCCAGTAATACACGCCGCGTCGTCAAATAGCACACTTTCCTGTTGTTGTAGTCGAAACAGCTCTCGATGATATAGTTCACGAGGAACTTCCGCTCCATGACGTTTTACAGGTGTTGCTACTCATTTTGAGTACGTCAGGATCGAGGGTAGAACACATAGGTGTCCTCAGACCCTAGCGAAAATTTTCGAAACTGCCGGATTGACTTCCTCCCGATGGCCGAGCCCCGCATTTTTGCAGATGGTGCTGTTTGTACGAAAGTGATAGGAGACAATATGTAGCCTCTATGCCTCATATAAATAACTGACTTTCGGTGATTGAGTACCGCCTGGCGCCCGCCGCGCGAAGGTGGAAAATAACCGACCCCGCCTACCGAAAGTGGCTGGTGGCCCCATATCTCGATCGAGAGGGCTTAAGGTAGGGCCCACAAAGTGCAGACCACTGGAAGAAAGCGCTCGCATAATTTTGAGTAACTTTATTCGTAGCTGCAAGACGGCATGGCAACGCACAGCGTCCGACTCACAACACGCGCGTCGGCGACGACGACATTTCGCGAAAAGACAAGGTCTCTAATAACTAAGTATCAGAGTACAGGAACCACAGCTTGGAATCCTGTAAAGAAGCAAAAATACCTGGGTCCATATTTGGATATTTGGAGTCGCACAAACGGTAAAATAACTGCGGGATGGTTAAACACATTTTAATCCAGGTTACGGAAAAAAAATTTGTATATATATAACTAAATTCCCCCCCCCCCCCCAGCTATGGGAAGTGCGGATTAGGTACTGGGGGCGGCGAGGGGTTCAGCAATTGGCTACTCTGCAGAAGTTAATACACACGAGACGGAAATAAAACATAGTCGTTAAGCCAGAGAAGGAAATTTCACACAGAAGTCATATCAGCTTAATATTCTGACACTTCCAGATTATTCAACTCATTTCTATGTTTTGATTGAGATTATGTTGGCCGATCCCGGCGGTACTGCAATGCCGGGCCAACCCGCGACAGAGGTGGAGCAAGCCCCTAGCACTCCGTCATGTTCCAAAAATGAGTTTAATATTCTGGTCCAGCGATGCTGGACGTATCAGATATTAAGCTGATAAGAACAGATAAATGGTTGTTTATTAGTAATGCTTACTTCACTTGATACATTGAAATTTGAGTGCTAGGGGCTTGCAATAATGTATGATAATATTATACAGTAAGTCACAATCCTAGTGTTGCCAAAAGGCCAAGAAGCGATAAGTTTTGCAGGTGTTGCTACTCTTCTTGAGTACTTCAGGATCGAGGGTAGAACGCCAAGGTGTCCCCAGACACTAGCGAAAATTTTCGAAACTG
Source organism: Vandiemenella viatica (assembly GCA_031002005.1). NCBI lineage: Eukaryota > Metazoa > Arthropoda > Insecta > Orthoptera > Morabidae > Vandiemenella > Vandiemenella viatica. The sequence continues at coordinate 7,521 of JARYHS010004764.1, forward strand.
CCGGATTGACATCCTTCGATGGCCGCGCTACCGCATTTTTGCGGATGGTGCTGTTTGTACGGAAGTGATAGGAGACAATAAGTAGTCTCTATGCTTCATATAAATAACTGAATTTCGGTGATTGAGTACCGCCTGGCGCCAGCCGCGCAAAGGTGGAAAATAACCGACCCCGCCTCCCGAAAGTGGCTGGTGGCCCCGTATCTCGATCGAGAGGGCTTAAGGTAGGTCCCACAAGGTGCAGAACACTGGAAGAAAGCGCTCGCATAATTTTGAGTAACTTTATTCGTAACTGCAAGACGGCATGGCAAAGCACAGCGTCCGACTCACAACACGCGACGACATTTCGCGAAAAGACAAGGTCTCTAATAACTAAGTATCAGAGTACAGGAACCACAGCTTGGAATCCTGTAAAGAAGCAAAAATACGTAGGTCCATACTTGGAGTAGCATAAAGGATAAAATGACTGCGGGATGGTTAAACACGTTTTCACCTAGGTACGGATTTTTTGAATATATATAAAAAACTAATTTCCCCACCTCTCACTCACTCCCCCCGAGCTATGTGAAGTGAGGAGGAGGAACTGGACAAGGAGGGGGGGTGGTGGTGGTGCTGGTGGTGCTGCTGCTGCTGCTGCTGCTTCTTCTTCTTCTTCTTCTTCTTCTTCTTCTTCTTCGACAGATTATAACCCAGATGTTCCTTTATCGACGACGACTTCACGGCGGGCTGGGTCCTCCAAAGCTGCAAAAATTAACCTGATAAGAACAGATTTATTGGTAATGCTTACTTCACCAGATGCATTGAAATTCTGAGTGCTTGCAATAATATATGATAATGTTATATAGTAAGTCACAATCCAAGTATTGCCATTACACTTTGATCTTAGCTAAAACGCCGAGAAGCGATACGTTTTACAGGTGTTGCTACTCATTTTGAGTACGTCAGGATCGAGGGTAGAACACATAGGTGTCCTCAGACCCTAGCGAAAGTTTTCGAAATTGCCGGATTGACTTCCTCCCGATGGCCGAGCCCCGCATTTTTGCAGATGGTGCTGTTTGTACGAAAGTGATAGGAGACAATATGTAGCCTCTATGCCTCATATAAATAACTGACTTTCGGTGATTGAGTACCGCCTGGCGCCCGCCGCGCGAAGGTGGAAAATAACCGACCCCGCCTACCGAAAGTGGCTGGTGGCCCCATATCTCGATCGAGAGGGCTTAACGTAGGGCCCACAAAGTGCAGACCACTGGAAGAAAGCGCTCGCATAATTTTGAGTAACTTTATTCGTAGCTGCAAGACGGCATGGCAACGCACAGCGTCCGACTCACAACACGCGCGTCGGCGACGACGACATTTCGCGAAAAGACAAGGTCTCTAATAACTAAGTATCAGAGTACAGGAACCACAGCTTGGAATCCTGTAAAGAAGCAAAAATACCTGGGTCCATATTTGGAGTCGCACAAACGGTAAAATAACTGCGGGATGGTTAAACACAGTTTTAATCCAGGTTACGGAAAAAAAATTTGTATATATATAACTAAATTCCCCCCCCCCCCGAGCTATGGGAAGTGCGGATTAGGTACTGGGGGCGGCGAGGGGTTCAGCAATTGGCTACTCTGCAGAAGTTAATACACACGAGACGGAAATAAAACATAGTCGTTAAGCCAGAGAAGGAAATTTCACACAGAAGTCATATCAGCTTAATATTCTGACACTTCCAGATTATTCAACTCATTTCTATGTTTTGATTGAGATTATGTTGGCCGATCCCGGCGGTACTGCAATGCCGGGCCAACCCAGCGACAGAGGTGGAGCAAGCCCCTAGCACTCCGTCATGTTCCAAAAATGAGTTTAATATTCTGGTCCAGCGATGCTGGACGTATCAGATATTAAGCTGATAAGAACAGATAAATGGTTGTTTATTAGTAATGCTTACTTCACTTGATACATTGAAATTTGAGTGCTAGGGGCTTGCAATAATGTATGATAATATTATACAGTAAGTCACAATCCAAGTGTTGCCAAAAGGCCAAGAAGCGATAAGTTTTGCAGGTGTTGCTACTCTTCTTGAGTACTTCAGGATCGAGGGTAGAACGCCAAGGTGTCCCCAGACACTAGCGAAAATTTTCGAAACTGCCGGATTGACTTCCTTCGATGGCCGAGCTACCGCATTTTTGCGGATGGTGCTGTTTGTACGGAAGTGATAGGAGACAATAAGTAGTCTCTATGCTTCATATAAATAACTGAATTTCGGTGATTGAGTACCGCCTGGCGCCAGCCGCGCAAAGGTGGAAAATAACCGACCCCGCCTCCCGAAAGTGGCTGGTGGCCCCGTATCTCGATCGAGAGGGCTTAAGGTAGGTCCCACAAGGTGCAGAACACTGGAAGAAAGCGCTCGCATAATTTTGAGTAACTTTATTCGTAACTGCAAGACGGCATGGCAAAGCACAGCGTCCGACTCACAACACGCGACGACATTTCGCGAAAAGACAAGGTCTCTAATAACTAAGTATCAGAGTACAGGAACCACAGCTTGGAATCCTGTAAAGAAGCAAAAATACGTAGGTCCATACTTGGAGTAGCATAAAGGGTAAAATGACTGCGGGATGGTTAAACACGTTTTCACCTAGGTACGGATTTTTTTGAATATATATAAAAAACTAATTTCCCCACCTCTCACTCACTCCCCCCGAGCTATGTGAAGTGAGGAGGAGGAACTGGACAAGGAGGGGGGGGGGTGGTGGTGCTGCTGCTGCTGCTGCTTCGACAGATTATAACCCAGATGTTCCTTTATCGACGACGACTTCACGGCGGGCTGGGTCCTCCAAAGCTGCAAAAATTAAACCTGATAAGAACAGATTTATTGGTAATGCTTACTTCACCAGATGCATTGAAATTCTGAGTGCTTGCAATAATATATGATAATGTTATATAGTAAGTCACAATCCAAGTATTGCCATTACACTTTTGATCTTAGCTAAAACGCCGAGAAGCGATACGTTTTACATTTTTTTTTTTTTTTTTTTTTTTTTGACCTCAGCGGTCGTTATACTACAGTCCCACTACCTTGAGCAGTTTTACTGGTTTGGTACAAGTTTTGTTTGGGTGCACTGTTTGTTGTTCGCTTGGGGGATAAACCTGCTTTGGCCTAACCTTGCGGTACGGCCTTAATGGAACCCCCTTATTTATGTATTTATTTATTTATTTGTTTGTTCTAATTTTTACGAGTTACTATATTCTAATTCTATAGTACTGCGTGGTAGTTTGTATTTATGCCAGGGTTTGGGTCTTTTGGTGCCGAGTTCTTTCAGTCTATTATCGTTGTTGTTCCTGTTTTGGTCTAGTCTGGTATAAAAGTTCATGTTCTGGTGATATATTTCTTCTTTAATTGTAGGCAGTCCCGTTAGGTCATGTAATTGTTTGGTTGGTGTAAATATTCGTGCATTTAATATCATCCTAAGGCATCTGTTTTGTAATCGCTGTAGCATTTCAATGTTAGATTTCGCTGCAGCTCCCCAGACTTGGCATCCATACAACATAAACGGTCTTATGACCGTTTTGTAGATTCTAAGTTTAGTCTCAACCATCAGTTCTCCGCTACGCAGGACTGGAAAGAGGTTTAAAATCACTGCTAGACTTTTTTTGAATCGATCTCTTATGTGCAGATGGAATAGTAATTTTTGATCAAGTATAATTCCTAGGTAACGGTGTTCTATTACCCATGGGATTGTTTGTGCTGCTATTATTATTCTTGGCAGGCGATCAAAGTCTGGTCTCTTTTTTGTAAAATATACAGCCGCACATTTACCAGGGTTTATTGTTATTTTGTTATTCTGGCACCATAAGAATATTTTGTTGAGAGCCCGTTGTAGTCTTTTGATGTTTTTTTCGTGACTGTATCCTATGGTAAAGACAGTAATATCATCTGCGAATAGAGCGATGTAAACTTTTTCCGGGCACGGTATATCGTTCACGTAAATGTTAAACAGGGTCGGTGAAAGTACTGCTCCTTGTGGTATTCCTTCTCTCATCGTTTGTTTTGTTGACTGTTGACCATCTACAGTCACATAGAATTGCCTATGTTTCAGGAAGTTACCTATTAGTTTTGTATAGCACCGGGGAATATTCGTGTTTGTGTCCATCTTCACGATTAGTTTGTCCTTCCACACTTTGTCATATGCTTTCTCTATATCTAGAAAAGCCGCCGCTACGGATTTTCCTTTGTTGAATGCTCCCACTGTTTCCTCCACCAGGTGTAGGAGTTGTGTTACGGCAGATGCTTTTGGTTGAAACCCATGTTGTTCTTTTCTTATTGTTTTATTTTGCCATATATTTGCTGCTATCCTCTTGTAGACAACCCTTTCCATAACCTTTGATGTGGCGCTAAGGAGGTTAATGGGTCGGTAATTTTCAGGTTTTGTATGATCTTTCCCCACTTTTGGTATTGCCACAATCCTCGCCGTTTTCCATGACTCAGGATAGTAGCCGGTAATCATTGATGCGTTGATTATTCTCGTGAGTAGTACTATCCCTTTTATCGGTAATCGTTTTAGCTGTTCGTTTCTTATATTGTCCGGCCCTGCAGCCTTATTATTGGCCAGCTTCGTGATTATCCCTCGTACCTCCTTCGGCGTTGTCAATTCCGGGAGTGTATTCGTTGGTTCAGTTCGAATGATATCGGCTCGGTTCTTTATTTCTTCCTCTTCTTTTTTCCTTTCCCCTCTAAGGGCTTTTGCGGTGTCATGTAGTGTTTCTCAAACGTTTCTGCGAGTATTTCCGCCTTCGCGACAGGGGTGAACATGGCTCCGGTAGGTCCAGTTATTGCCGACTTCGCTTGTCGTTTCGTCTTCAGTGCCCGGATAAGTTTCCATGCATCTCTGTTGGTGAGTAACAAGTTGGCCATTTTGTCCTCCCACCTCTCTATTCGATTTTCCCGTAGTCTGTCTTCTAGTTGTCTTGAAAGGCGGTGATATTCTCTCCGATCTTGAGGGTCTCGATATTTTTGCCATAATTTTCTATATCTATTCTCCAGGTATCTTAGGTCTTCCAATAACGGTGGTAAGTCGGCATTGTTTGTTTCTTCAAAACTTGTAATCGTTGAAGCCTTGCTATTGGCTGTCTGAATTGTATTCTCCAGATGTTTTACTGCTTTATCTATTTCTTCTGGGGTATTAACTGCATGTGTTGTGTGGATTTTATTGTGTACTAGGCGGGTAAAATATTTCCAATTTATTTCTGTTATTTTCTTATCGGTTTCTCCGATGTTATCCAGTTGCTAAGCTTGATGTTTACAGGCTGGTGGTCTGATGAAAGGTCGTTTTTCGTCTCCAGTTGGATATGTTGTGTGATATTTTTTATTACTGCTATATCCAGAACATCTGGGTAGTGTTGGTGATTAAATGGTATATGCGTCGGCTCCGTCGGACCTATCACCTCCACATTTCTTTCTTCTGTTATTTTTAATAGTTGTTCGCCTCTACTGTTGCAGTATCTGGAGTTCCAGGACTCGTGCTTCGCGTTTAAATCACCGCCCAGGATTACCTTGTCACCCGTTGATAGGATAACATCGATGTCTTGTTCCATAAGGGTACGATTGGGTGCAAGGTAGGCTGCGATTAAAATAACCTTGCCTTCCTCTTGATTGGATTTTGATTGCTGTTGCCTCTAGTTCTATGAGGGGTGCCATATGGATGATTTGGTGTGTAATAGTTTTACGTATCACTATGGCTGTCCCTCCTCCTCTGGCATGTGGGCGATCTGTACGGTATATCTCCATTCCTTCTATCTTGAATAGGTCCCTAGATTTTAGATGTGTTTCACTTATTAGTAGGATATCGATTTGGTATCGTCTTATAAATTGTTGCAGTTCTTCTCTTTTTCCCTTTAGTCCATTCGCGTTCCATATTGTTATGTTGATATCCTGTAGCTTCTGTATATTTTTTCTCTCCATTATTCCAGTAGGGCTATTACACCTTCGGCCAGGGCCATTACCTTGTTGAAGGGGCCTCTGGCTTCTTTCAAATTTATAATTAGTCTTTTCAATTTTTCCATCATGTTTCTCAGTGCGTTCATGCAATCATTTGATGCTGCGTCGTCTTCTGTTTGATTGCCACTTCCCCTTTCTTCATTTCTTCTTCTTTGTTTTTCGTCTCTACCTCCTGTCACATCTGCGTAGGATCTTCTATTCCGGTGTTCTCTTTGGGTTGTCTTTTTGGTATCTAGTGGTATATTTGTTTAACTAGTATCTTTTTCTGGGTCGTTCATCTCTTTCCAGTTTTTAATATTGTCTTTTGCATTTTGGTTGGGTCTCGGTGGTCTTATTGCTGCCTGGAACACCGGGCATCCCCTCCATGAAGCTGCGTGCGCACCCTGGCAGTTGGCGCATTTGGCTGGTGATTTTTCTGGCAACTTGCATTCCTTTGTGGAATGGTATTCAGCACATTTTACACATCTTTGTGGGAGTGTACAGTAATTGGCAGTATGCCCTATTCTTTGGCACCTCATACATTGTGGTGGACCTAGGGGACTTCTGTATCGTTCCACCTGTATCCTGGTATATAAAATTGCTCGCTCGTTGTAGATACGTTCTGAGTCAGCCGGTGTATTGAGTGTAACTTGGTAGACCGCCAGTGGGATCAGTGTCTTGGTGGACGTATCTTTTTTCTTAAATTGGTGCACACTTTGCACTCCATAGCCTTTTTGTTTTAACTCAGCTTCTATCTCTTCTGTTTTTACTGTTGGTGGTAATCCTTTTATTACTACCTTTAGTGGCCTGTCATTTTGGTAATTGATACGTATAGAAGGGTATTCCATTTTCTTTAAAAAATCTGTTAATGAACTCGTAGTCCTGTATATTTTCCACATGGTACTTCAACGTGTCACCTCTGTATACAACCTTTAGGTTCCCTTGCAACTTCTCTTTAATTATTTGGTTCATTTGAATGAATTCTTTAACCACTCCGATAACAATAGGTGGAAAGGTTTCCTTCTTTTGCTCTGGCTGAGTACTTGAGTTTTGTGCATTTGATGTCTCCTCTTCTTTCTTATTGTCCTGGTTTCCCAATGCCTCCAATGGTGTAAATCGGTTTTGTGTCGGAATTTCCGTGTTACTTCTTGCTTGCTTCGTTTTGCCACTCTGTCTGGCGCCGCGTTTCCTTTTTCCATTCACTTCTGTGAATCGGGCAAAATCCATGTTTTGACTGATAGTTGGTCTGAGTAGAATATTGTTGATGTTGTCTGGGTTTGACATATCACATTCACTATCACTTTCACTGTAGGATTGGGCTTCAGACATGGCCATGTCTGACGCGCTCCCACTTGTTGCCATTTTCTTCATTGCCGAATAGTCCGCCAGTCCGTGTCCAGTGCCGTGCGCCGAGATGTCCGTTGCCGTAGGTCCAATCCGTCGCCGTGTGTAGTTGCCGGGTAAATCTGCAGTCACTGAGCCTAATCGTAGTCCACAATCAATGTCCGGGTAGTTTGCAAAGCCTTTATACGATTCCAGTTAACCAGCAGGAAATAGTTGTTCACACTACGAATATCACAGTGAACTACGTTTTACAGGTGTTGCTGCTCATTTTTGAGTACGTCAGGATCGAGGGTAGAACACATAGGTGTCCTCAGACCCTAGCGAAAATTTTCGAAACTGCCGGATTGACTTCCTCCGATGGCCGAGCCCCGCATTTTTGCAGATGGTGCTGTTTGTACGAAAGTGATAGGAGACAATATGTAGCCTCTATGCCTCATATAAATAACTGACTTTCGGTGATTGAGTACCGCCTGGCGCCCGCCGCGCGAAGGTGGAAAATAACCGACCCCGCCTACCGAAAGTGGCTGGTGGCCCCATATCTCGATCGAGAGGGCTTAACGTAGGGCCCACAAAGTGCAGACCACTGGAAGAAAGCGCTCGCATAATTTTGAGTAACTTTATTCGTAGCTGCAAGACGGCATGGCAACGCACAGCGTCCGACTCACAACACGCGCGTCGGCGACGACGACATTTCGCGAAAAGACAAGGTCTCTAATAACTAAGTATCAGAGTACAGGAACCACAGCTTGGAATCCTGTAAAGAAGCAAAAATACCTGGGTCCATATTTGGAGTCGCACAAACGGTAAAATAACTGCGGGATGGTTAAACACGTTTTAATCCAGGTTACGGAAAAAAATTTGTATATATATAACTAAATTCCCCCCCCCCCCCGAGCTATGGGAAGTGCGGATTAGGTACTGGGGGCGGCGAGGGGTTCAGCAATTGGCTACTCTGCAGAAGTTAATACACACGAGACGGAAATAAAACATAGTCGTTAAGCCAGAGAAGGAAATTTCACACAGAAGTCATATCAGCTTAATATTCTGACACTTCCAGATTATTCAACTCATTTCTATGTTTTGATTGAGATTATGTTGGCCGATCCCGGCGGTACTGCAATGCCGGGCCAACCCGCGACAGAGGTGGAGCAAGCCCCTAGCACTCCGTCATGTTCCAAAAATGAGTTTAATATTCTGGTCCAGCGATGCTGGACGTATCAGATATTAAGCTGATAAGAACAGATAAATGGTTGTTTATTAGTAATGCTTACTTCACTTGATACATTGAAATTTGAGTGCTAGGGGCTTGCAATAATGTATGATAATATTATACAGTAAGTCACAATCCAAGTGTTGCCAAAAGGCCAAGAAGCGATAAGTTTTGCAGGTGTTGCTACTCTTCTTGAGTACTTCAGGATCGAGGGTAGAACGCCAAGGTGTCCCCAGACACTAGCGAAAATTTTCGAAACTGCCGGATTGACTTCCTTCGATGGCCGAGCTACCGCATTTTTGCGGATGGTGCTGTTTGTACGGAAGTGATAGGAGACAATAAGTAGTCTCTATGCTTCATATAAATAACTGAATTTCGGTGATTGAGTACCGCCTGGCGCCAGCCGCGCAAAGGTGGAAAATAACCGACCCCGCCTCCCGAAAGTGGCTGGTGGCCCCGTATCTCGATCGAGAGGGCTTAAGGTAGGTCCCACAAGGTGCAGAACACTGGAAGAAAGCGCTCGCATAATTTTGAGTAACTTTATTCGTAACTGCAAGACGGCATGGCAAAGCACAGCGTCCGACTCACAACACGCGACGACATTTCGCGAAAAGACAAGGTCTCTAATAACTAAGTATCAGAGTACAGGAACCACAGCTTGGAATCCTGTAAAGAAGCAAAAATACGTAGGTCCATACTTGGAGTAGCATAAAGGGTAAAATGACTGCGGGATGGTTAAACACGTTTTACCTAGGTACGGATTTTTTTGAATATATATAAAAAACTAATTTCCCCACCTCTCACTCACTCCCCCCGAGCTATGTGAAGTGAGGAGGAGGAACTGGACAAGGAGGGGGGGTGGTGGTGCTGCTGCTGCTTCTTCTTCTTCTTCTTCTTCGACAGATTATAACCCAGATGTTCCTTTATCGACGACGACTTCACGGCGGGCTGGGTCCTCCAAAGCTGCAAAAATTAACCTGATAAGAACAGATTTATTGGTAATGCTTACTTCACCAGATGCATTGAAATTCTGAGTGCTTGCAATAATATATGATAATGTTATATAGTAAGTCACAATCCAAGTATTGCCATTACACTTTGATCTTAGCTAAAACGCCGAGAAGCGATACGTTTTACAGGTGTTGCTACTCATTTTGAGTACGTCAGGATCGAGGGTAGAACACATAGGTGTCCTCAGACCCTAGCGAAAATTTTCGAAACTGCCGGATTGACTTCCTCCCGATGGCCGAGCCCCGCATTTTTGCAGATGGTGCTGTTTGTACGAAAGTGATAGGAGACAATATGTAGCCTCTATGCCTCATATAAATAACTGACTTTCGGTGATTGAGTACCGCCTGGCGCCCGCCGCGCGAAGGTGGAAAATAACCGACCCCGCCTACCGAAAGTGGCTGGTGGCCCCATATCTCGATCGAGAGGGCTTAACGTAGGGCCCACAAAGTGCAGACCACTGGAAGAAAGCGCTCGCATAATTTTGAGTAACTTTATTCGTAGCTGCAAGACGGCATGGCAACGCACAGCGTCCGACTCACAACACGCGCGTCGGCGACGACGACATTTCGCGAAAAGACAAGGTCTCTAATAACTAAGTATCAGAGTACAGGAACCACAGCTTGGAATCCTGTAAAGAAGCAAAAATACCTGGGTCCATATTTGGAGTCGCACAAACGGTAAAATAACTGCGGGATGGTTAAACACGTTTTAATCCAGGTTACGGAAAAAAAATTTGTATATATATAACTAAATTTCCCCCCCCCCCCCGAGCTATGGGAAGTGCGGATTAGGTACTGGGGGCGGCGAGGGGTTCAGCAATTGGCTACTCTGCAGAAGTTAATACACACGAGACGGAAATAAAACATAGTCGTTAAGCCAGAGAAGGAAATTTCACACAGAAGTCATATCAGCTTAATATTCTGACACTTCCAGATTATTCAACTCATTTCTATGTTTTGATTGAGATTATGTTGGCCGATCCCGGCGGTACTGCAATGCCGGGCCAACCCGCGACAGAGGTGGAGCAAGCCCCTAGCACTCCGTCATGTTCCAAAAATGAGTTTAATATTCTGGTCCAGCGATGCTGGACGTATCAGATATTAAGCTGATAAGAACAGATAAATGGTTGTTTATTAGTAATGCTTACTTCACTTGATACATTGAAATTTGAGTGCTAGGGGCTTGCAATAATGTATGATAATATTATACAGTAAGTCACAATCCAAGTGTTGCCAAAAGGCCAAGAAGCGATAAGTTTTGCAGGTGTTGCTACTCTTCTTGAGTACTTCAGGATCGAGGGTAGAACGCCAAGGTGTCCCCAGACACTAGCGAAAATTTTCGAAACTGCCGGATTGACTTCCTTCGATGGCCGAGCTACCGCATTTTTGCGGATGGTGCTGTTTGTACGGAAGTGATAGGAGACAATAAGTAGTCTCTATGCTTCATATAAATAACTGAATTTCGGTGATTGAGTACCGCCTGGCGCCAGCCGCGCAAAGGTGGAAAATAACCGACCCCGCCTCCCGAAAGTGGCTGGTGGCCCCGTATCTCGATCGAGAGGGCTTAAGGTAGGTCCCACAAAGGTGCAGAACACTGGAAGAAAGCGCTCGCATAATTTTGAGTAACTTTATTCGTAACTGCAAGACGGCATGGCAAAGCACAGCGTCCGACTCACAACACGCGACGACATTTCGCGAAAAGACAAGGTCTCTAATAACTAAGTATCAGAGTACAGGAACCACAGCTTGGAATCCTGTAAAGAAGCAAAAATACGTAGGTCCATACTTGGAGTAGCATAAAGGGTAAAAATGACTATGCGGGATGGTTAAACACGTTTTCACCTAGGTACGGATTTTTTTGAATATATATAAAAAACTAATTTCCCCACCTCTCACTCACTCCCCCCGAGCTATGTGAAGTGAGGAGGAGGAACTGGACAAGGAGGGGGGGTGCTGCTGCTGTGCTGTCTTCTTCTTCTTCTTCTTCGACAGATTATAACCAGATGTTCCTTTATCGACGACGACTTCACGGCGGGCTGGGTCCTCCAAAGCAGCAAAAATTAACCTGATAAGAACAGATTTATTGGTAATGCTTACTTCACCAGATGCATTGAAATTCTGAGTGCTTGCAATAATATATGATAATGTTATATAGTAAGTCACAATCCAAGTATGCCATTACACTTTGATCTTGCTAAAACGCCGAGAAGCGACGTTTTACAGGTGTTGTTTTTTTTTTTTTTTTTGACCTCAGCGGTCGTTATACTACAGTCCCACTACCTTGAGCAGTTTTACTGGTTTGGTACAAGTTTTGTTTGGGTGCACTGTTTGTTGTTCGCTTGGGGGATAAACCTGCTTTGGCCTAACCTTGCGGTACGGCCTTAATGGAACCCCCTTATTTATGTATTTATTTATTTATTTGTTTGTTCTAATTTTTACGAGTTACTATATTCTAATTCTATAGTACTGCGTGGTAGTTTGTATTTATGCCAGGGTTTGGGTCTTTTGGTGCCGAGTTCTTTCAGTCTATTATCGTTGTTGTTCCTGTTTTGGTCTAGTCTGGTATAAAAGTTCATGTTCTGGTGATATATTTCTTCTTTAATTGTAGGCAGTCCCGTTAGGTCATGTAATTGTTTGGTTGGTGTAAATATTCGTGCATTTAATATCATCCTAAGGCATCTGTTTTGTAATCGCTGTAGCATTTCAATGTTAGATTTCGCTGCAGCTCCCCAGACTTGGCATCCATACAACATAAACGGTCTTATGACCGTTTTGTAGATTCTAAGTTTAGTCTCAACCATCAGTTCTCCGCTACGCAGGACTGGAAAGAGGTTTAAAATCACTGCTAGACTTTTTTTGAATCGATCTCTTATGTGCAGATGGAATAGTAATTTTTGATCAAGTATAATTCCTAGGTAACGGTGTTCTATTACCCATGGGATTGTTTGTGCTGCTATTATTATTCTTGGCAGGCGATCAAAGTCTGGTCTCTTTTTTGTAAAATATACAGCCGCACATTTACCAGGGTTTATTGTTATTTTGTTATTCTGGCACCATAAGAATATTTTGTTGAGAGCCCGTTGTAGTCTTTTGATGTTTTTTTCGTGACTGTATCCTATGGTAAAGACAGTAATATCATCTGCGAATAGAGCGATGTAAACTTTTCCGGGCACGGTATATCGTTCACGTAAATGTTAAACAGGGTCGGTGAAAGTACTGCTCCTTGTGGTATTCCTTCTCTCATCGTTTGTTTTGTTGACTGTTGACCATCTACAGTCACATAGAATTGCCTATGTTTCAGGAAGTTACCTATTAGTTTTGTATAGCACCGGGGAATATTCGTGTTTGTGTCCATCTTCACGATTAGTTTGTCCTTCCACACTTTGTCATATGCTTTCTCTATATCTAGAAAAGCCGCCGCTACGGATTTTCCTTTGTTGAATGCTCCCACTGTTTCCTCCACCAGGTGTAGGAGTTGTGTTACGGCAGATGCTTTTGGTTGAAACCCATGTGTTCTTTTCTTATTGTTTTATTTTGCCATATATTTGCTGCTAATCCTCTTGTAGACAACCCTTTCCATAACCTTTGATGTGGCGCTAAGGAGGTTAATGGGTCGGTAATTTTCAGGTTTTGTATGATCTTTCCCCACTTTTGGTATTGCCACAATCCTCGCCGTTTTCCATGACTCAGGATAGTAGCCGGTAATCATTGATGCGTTGATTATTCTCGTGAGTAGTACTATCCCTTTTATCGGTAATCGTTTTAGCTGTTCGTTTCTTATATTGTCCGGCCCTGCAGCCTTATTATTGGCCAGCTCGTAATTATCCCTCGTACCTCCTTCGGCGTTGTCAATTCCGGGAGTGTATTCGTGGTTCAGTTCGAATGATATCGGCTCGGTTCTTTATTTCTTCCTCTTCTCTTTTTTCCTTTCCCTCTAAGGGCTTTTGCGGTGTCATGTAGTGTTTCTCAAACGTTTCTGCGAGTATTTCCGCCTTCGCGACAGGGGTGAACATGGCTCCGGTAGGTCCAGTTATTGCCGACTTCGCTTGTCGTTTCGTCTTCAGTGCCCGGATAAGTTTCCATGCATCTCTGTTGGTGAGTAACAAGTTGGCCATTTTGTCCTCCCACCTCTCTATTCGATTTTCCCGTAGTCTGTCTTCTAGTTGTCTTGAAAGGCGGTGATATTCTCTCCGATCTTGAGGGTCTCGATATTTTTGCCATAATTTTCTATATCTATTCTTCAGGTATCTTAGGTCTTCCAATAACGGTGGTAAGTCGGCATTGTTTGTTTCTTCAAAACTTGTAATCGTTGAAGCCTTGCTATTGGCTGTCTGAATTGTATTCTCCAGAGTTTTTACTGCTTTATCTATTTCTTCTGGGGTATTAACTGCATGTGTTGTGTGGATTTTATTGTGTACTAGGCGGGTAAAATATTTCCAATTTATTTCTGTTATTTTTCTTTATCGGTTTTCTCCGATGTTATCCAGTTGCTAAGCTTGATGTTTACAGGCTGGTGGTTCTGATGAAAGGTCGTTTTTCGTCTCCAGTTGGATATGTTGTGTGATATTTTTTATTACTGCTATATCCAGAACATCTGGGTAGTGTTGGTGATTAAATGGTATATGCGTCGGCTCCGTCGGACCTATCACCTCCACATTTCTTTCTTCTGTTATTTTTAATAGTTGTTCGCCTCTACTGTTGCAGTATCTGGAGTTCCAGGACTCGTGCTTCGCGTTTAAATCACCCGCCCAGGATTACCTTGTCACCCGTTGATAGGATAACATCGATGTCTTGTTCCATAAGGGTACGATTGGGTGCAAGGTAGGCTGCGATTAAAATAACCTTGCCTTCTCTTGATTGGATTTTGATTGCTGTTGCCTCTAGTTCTATGAGGGGTGCCATATGATGATTTGGTGTGTAATAGTTTTACGTATCACTATGGCTGTCCCTCCTCCTCTGGCATGTGGGCGATCTGTACGGTATATCTCCATTCCTTCTATCTTGAATAGGTCCCTAGATTTTAGATGTGTTTCACTTATTAGTAGGATATCGATTTGGTATCGTCTTATAAATTGTTGCAGTTCTTCTCTTTTTCCCTTTAGTCCATTCGCGTTCCATATTGTTATGTTGATATCCTGTAGCTTCTGTATATTTTTTCTCTCCATTATTCCAGTAGGGCTATTACACCTTTCGGCCAGGGCCATTACCTTGTTGAAGGGGCCTCTGGCTTCTTTCAAATTTATAATTAGTCTTTTCAATTTTTCCATCATGTTTCTCAGTGCGTTCATGCAATCATTTGATGCTGCGTCGTCTTCTGTTTGATTGCCACTTCCCCTTTCTTCATTTCTTCTTCTTTGTTTTTCGTCTCTACCTCCTGTCACATCTGCGTAGGATCTTCTATTCCGGTGTTCTCTTTGGGTTGTCTTTTTGGTATCTAGTGGTATATTTGTTTAACTAGTATCTTTTTCTGGGTCGTTCATCTCTTTCCAGTTTTTAATATTGTCTTTTGCATTTTGGTTGGGTCTCGGTGGTCTTATTGCTGCCTGGAACACCGGGCATCCCCTCCATGAAGCTGCGTGCGCACCCTGGCAGTTGGCGCATTTGGCTGGTGATTTTTCTGGCAACTTGCATTCCCTTTGTGGAATGGTATTCAGCACATTTTACACATCTTTGTGGGAGTGTACAGTAATTGGCAGTATGCCCTATTCTTTGGCACCTCATACATTGTGGTGGACCTAGGGGACTTCTGTATCGTTCCACCTGTATCCTGGTATATAAAATTGCTCGCTCGTTGTAGATACGTTCTGAGTCAGCCGGTGTATTGAGTGTAACTTGGTAGACCGCCAGTGGGATCAGTGTCTTGGTGGACGTATCTTTTTTCTTAAATTGGTGCACACTTTGCACTCCATAGCCTTTTTGTTTTAACTCAGCTTCTATCTCTTCTGTTTTTACTGTTGGTGGTAATCCTTTTATTCCTACCTTTAGTGGCCTGTCATTTGTAATTGATACGTATAGAAGGGTATTCCCATTTTTCTTTAAAAAAATCTGTTAATGAACTCGTAGTCCTGTATATTTTCCACATGGTACTTCAACGTGTCACCTCTGTATACAAACCTTAGGTTCCCTTGCAACTTCTCTTTAATTATTGGTTCATTTGAATGAATTCTTTAACCACTCCGATAACAATAGGTGGAAAGGTTTCCTTCTTTTTGCTCTGGCTGAGTACTTGAGTTTTGTGCATTTGATGTCTCCTCTTCTTTCTTATTGTCCTGGTTTTCCCAATGCCTCCAATGGTGTAAATCGGTTTTGTGTCGGAATTTCCGTGTTACTTCTTGCTTGCTTCGTTTTGCCACTCTGTCTGGCGCCGCGTTTCCTTTTTCCATTCACTTCTGTGAATCGGGCAAAATCCATGTTTTGACTGATAGTTGGTTCTGAGTAGAATATTGTTGATGTTGTCTGGGTTTTGACATATCACATTCACTATCACTTTCACTGTAGGATTGGGCTTCAGACATGGCCATGTCTGACGCGCTCCCACTTGTTGCATTTTCTTCATTGCCGAATAGTCCGCCAGTCCGTGTCCAGTGCCGTGCGCCGAGATGTCCGTTGCCGTAGGTCCAATCCGTCGCCGTGTGTAGTTGCCGGGTAAATCTGCAGTCACTGAGCCTAATCGTAGTCCACAATCAATGTCCGGGTAGTTTGCAAAGCCTTTATACGATTCCAGTTAACCAGCAGGAAATAGTTGTTCACACTACGAATATCACAGTGGAACTGACTGATGGCTGATATACGTTTTACAGGTGTTGCTACTCATTTTGAGTACGTCAGGATCGAGGGTAGAACACATAGGTGTCCTCAGACCCTAGCGAAAATTTTCGAAACTGCCGGATTGACTTCCTCCCGATGGCCGAGCCCCGCATTTTTGCAGATGGTGCTGTTTGTACGAAAGTGATAGGAGACAATATGTAGCCTCTATGCCTCATATAAATAACTGACTTTCGGTGATTGAGTACCGCCTGGCGCCCGCCGCGCGAAGGTGGAAAATAACCGACCCCGCCTACCGAAAGTGGCTGGTGGCCCCATATCTCGATCGAGAGGGCTTAAGGTAGGGCCCACAAAGTGCAGACCACTGGAAGAAAGCGCTCGCATAATTTTGAGTAACTTTATTCGTAGCTGCAAGACGGCATGGCAACGCACAGCGTCCGACTCACAACACGCGCGTCGGCGACGACGACATTTCGCGAAAAGACAAGGTCTCTAATAACTAAGTATCAGAGTACAGGAACCACAGCTTGGAATCCTGTAAAGAAGCAAAAATACCTGGGTCCATATTTGGAGTCGCACAAACGGTAAAATAACTGCGGGATGGTTAAACACATTTTAATCCAGGTTACGGAAAAAAAATTTGTATATATATAACTAAATTCCCCCCCCCCCAGCTATGGGAAGTGCGGATTAGGTACTGGGGGCGGCGAGGGGTTCAGCAATTGGCTACTCTGCAGAAGTTAATACACACGAGACGGAAATAAAACATAGTCGTTAAGCCAGAGAAGGAAATTTCACACAGAAGTCATATCAGCTTAATATTCTGACACTTCCAGATTATTCAACTCATTTCTATGTTTTGATTGAGATTATGTTGGCCGATCCCGGCGGTACTGCAATGCCGGGCCAACCCGCGACAGAGGTGGAGCAAGCCCCTAGCACTCCGTCATGTTCCAAAAATGAGTTTAATATTCTGGTCCAGCGATGCTGGACGTATCAGATATTAAGCTGATAAGAACAGATAAATGGTTGTTTATTAGTAATGCTTACTTCACTTGATACATTGAAATTTGAGTGCTAGGGGCTTGCAATAATGTATGATAATATTATACAGTAAGTCACAATCCAAGTGTTGCCAAAAGGCCAAGAAGCGATAAGTTTTGCAGGTGTTGCTACTCTTCTTGAGTACTTCAGGATCGAGGGTAGAACGCCAAGGTGTCCCCAGACACTAGCGAAAATTTTCGAAACTGCCGGATTGACTTCCTTCGATGGCCGAGCTACCGCATTTTTGCGGATGGTGCTGTTTGTACGGAAGTGATAGGAGACAATAAGTAGTCTCTATGCTTCATATAAATAACTGAATTTCGGTGATTGAGTACCGCCTGGCGCCAGCCGCGCAAAGGTGGAAAATAACCGACCCCGCCTCCCGAAAGTGGCTGGTGGCCCCGTATCTCGATCGAGAGGGCTTAAGGTAGGTCCCACAAGGTGCAGAACACTGGAAGAAAGCGCTCGCATAATTTTGAGTAACTTTATTCGTAACTGCAAGACGGCATGGCAAAGCACAGCGTCCGACTCACAACACGCGACGACATTTCGCGAAAAGACAAGGTCTCTAATAACTAAGTATCAGAGTACAGGAACCACAGCTTGGAATCCTGTAAAGAAGCAAAAATACGTAGGTCCATACTTGGAGTAGCATAAAGGGTAAAATGACTGCGGGATGGTTAAACACGTTTTCACCTAGGTACGGATTTTTTTGAATATATATAAAAAACTAATTTCCCCACCTCTCACTCACTCCCCCCGAGCTATGTGAAGTGAGGAGGAGGAACTGGACAAGGAGGGGGGGTGGTGGTGGTGTGCTGCTGCTTCTTCTTCTTCTTCTTCTTCTTCGACAGATTATAACCCAGATGTTCCTTTATCGACGACGACTTCACGGCGGGCTGGGTCCTCCAAAGCTGCAAAAATTAACCTGATAAGAACAGATTTATTGGTAATGCTTACTTCACCAGATGCATTGAAATTCTGAGTGCTTGCAATAATATATGATAATGTTATATAGTAAGTCACAATCCAAGTATTGCCATTACACTTTGATCTTAGCTAAAACGCCGAGAAGCGATACGTTTTACAGGTGTTGCTACTCATTTTGAGTACGTCAGGATCGAGGGTAGAACACATAGGTGTCCTCAGACCCTAGCGAAAATTTTCGAAACTGCCGGATTGACTTCCTCCCGATGGCCGAGCCCCGCATTTTTGCAGATGGTGCTGTTTGTACGAAAGTGATAGGAGACAATATGTAGCCTCTATGCCTCATATAAATAACTGACTTTCGGTGATTGAGTACCGCCTGGCGCCCGCCGCGCGAAGGTGGAAAATAACCGACCCCGCCTACCGAAAGTGGCTGGTGGCCCCATATCTCGATCGAGAGGGCTTAAGGTAGGGCCCACAAAGTGCAGACCACTGGAAGAAAGCGCTCGCATAATTTTGAGTAACTTTATTCGTAGCTGCAAGACGGCATGGCAACGCACAGCGTCCGACTCACAACACGCGCGTCGGCGACGACGACATTTCGCGAAAAGACAAGGTCTCTAATAACTAAGTATCAGAGTACAGGAACCACAGCTTGGAATCCTGTAAAGAAGCAAAAATACCTGGGTCCATATTTGGAGTCGCACAAACGGTAAAATAACTGCGGGATGGTTAAACACAGTTTTAATCCAGGTTACGGAAAAAAAATTTGTATATATATAACTAAATTCCCCCCCCCCCCGAGCTATGGGAAGTGCGGATTAGGTACTGGGGGCGGCGAGGGGTTCAGCAATTGGCTACTCTGCAGAAGTTAATACACACGAGACGGAAATAAAACATAGTCGTTAAGCCAGAGAAGGAAATTTCACACAGAAGTCATATCAGCTTAATATTCTGACACTTCCAGATTATTCAACTCATTTCTATGTTTTGATTGAGATTATGTTGGCCGATCCCGGCGGTACTGCAATGCCGGGCCAACCCGCGACAGAGGTGGAGCAAGCCCCTAGCACTCCGTCATGTTCCAAAAATGAGTTTAATATTCTGGTCCAGCGATGCTGGACGTATCAGATATTAAGCTGATAAGAACAGATAAATGGTTGTTTATTAGTAATGCTTACTTCACTTGATACATTGAAATTTGAGTGCTAGGGGCTTGCAATAATGTATGATAATATTATACAGTAAGTCACAATCCAAGTGTTGCCAAAAGGCCAAGAAGCGATAAGTTTTGCAGGTGTTGCTACTCTTCTTGAGTACTTCAGGATCGAGGGTAGAACGCCAAGGTGTCCCCAGACACTAGCGAAAATTTTCGAAACTGCCGGATTGACTTCCTTCGATGGCCGAGCTACCGCATTTTTGCGGATGGTGCTGTTTGTACGGAAGTGATAGGAGACAATAAGTAGTCTCTATGCTTCATATAAATAACTGAATTTCGGTGATTGAGTACCGCCTGGCGCCAGCCGCGCAAAGGTGGAAAATAACCGACCCCGCCTCCCGAAAGTGGCTGGTGGCCCCGTATCTCGATCGAGAGGGCTTAAGGTAGGTCCCACAAGGTGCAGAACACTGGAAGAAAGCGCTCGCATAATTTTGAGTAACTTTATTCGTAACTGCAAGACGGCATGGCAAAGCACAGCGTCCGACTCACAACACGCGACGACATTTCGCGAAAAGACAAGGTCTCTAATAACTAAGTATCAGAGTACAGGAACCACAGCTTGGAATCCTGTAAAGAAGCAAAAATACGTAGGTCCATACTTGGAGTAGCATAAAGGGTAAAATGACTGCGGGATGGTTAAACACGTTTTCACCTAGGTACGGATTTTTTTGAATATATATAAAAAACTAATTTCCCCACCTCTCACTCACTCCCCCCGAGCTATGTGAAGTGAGGAGGAGGAACTGGACAAGGAGGGGGGGGTGGTGGTGGTGCTGCTGCTGCTGCTGCTTCTTCTTCTTCTTCTTCTTCGACAGATTATAACCCAGATGTTCCTTTATCGACGACGACTTCACGGCGGGCTGGGTCCTCCAAAGCTGCAAAAATTAACCTGATAAGAACAGATTTATTGGTAATGCTTACTTCACCAGATGCATTGAAATTCTGAGTGCTTGCAATAATATATGATAATGTTATATAGTAAGTCACAATCCAAGTATTGCCATTACACTTTGATCTTAGCTAAAACGCCGAGAAGCGATACGTTTTACAGGTGTTGCTACTCATTTTGAGTACGTCAGGATCGAGGGTAGAACACATAGGTGTCCTCAGACCCTAGCGAAAATTTTCGAAACTGCCGGATTGACTTCCTCCCGATGGCCGAGCCCCGCATTTTTGCAGATGGTGCTGTTTGTACGAAAGTGATAGGAGACAATATGTAGCCTCTATGCCTCATATAAATAACTGACTTTCGGTGATTGAGTACCGCCTGGCGCCCGCCGCGCGAAGGTGGAAAATAACCGACCCCGCCTACCGAAAGTGGCTGGTGGCCCCATATCTCGATCGAGAGGGCTTAAGGTAGGGCCCACAAAGTGCAGACCACTGGAAGAAAGCGCTCGCATAATTTTGAGTAACTTTATTCGTAGCTGCAAGACGGCATGGCAACGCACAGCGTCCGACTCACAACACGCGCGTCGGCGACGACGACATTTCGCGAAAAGACAAGGTCTCTAATAACTAAGTATCAGAGTACAGGAACCACAGCTTGGAATCCTGTAAAGAAGCAAAAATACCTGGGTCCATATTTGGAGTCGCACAAACGGTAAAATAACTGCGGGATGGTTAAACACATTTTAATCCAGGTTACGGAAAAAAAATTTGTATATATATAACTAAATTCCCCCCCCCCCCCCGAGCTATGGGAAGTGCGGATTAGGTACTGGGGGCGGCGAGGGGTTCAGCAATTGGCTACTCTGCAGAAGTTAATACACACGAGACGGAAATAAAACATAGTCGTTAAGCCAGAGAAGGAAATTTCACACAGAAGTCATATCAGCTTAATATTCTGACACTTCCAGATTATTCAACTCATTTCTATGTTTTGATTGAGATTATGTTGGCCGATCCCGGCGGTACTGCAATGCCGGGCCAACCCGCGACAGAGGTGGAGCAAGCCCCTAGCACTCCGTCATGTTCCAAAAATGAGTTTAATATTCTGGTCCAGCGATGCTGGACGTATCAGATATTAAGCTGATAAGAACAGATAAATGGTTGTTTATTAGTAATGCTTACTTCACTTGATACATTGAAATTTGAGTGCTAGGGGCTTGCAATAATGTATGATAATATTATACAGTAAGTCACAATCCAAGTGTTGCCAAAAGGCCAAGAAGCGATAAGTTTTGCAGGTGTTGCTACTCTTCTTGAGTACTTCAGGATCGAGGGTAGAACGCCAAGGTGTCCCCAGACACTAGCGAAAATTTTCGAAACTGCCGGATTGACTTCCTTCGATGGCCGAGCTACCGCATTTTTGCGGATGGTGCTGTTTGTACGGAAGTGATAGGAGACAATAAGTAGTCTCTATGCTTCATATAAATAACTGAATTTCGGTGATTGAGTACCGCCTGGCGCCAGCCGCGCAAAGGTGGAAAATAACCGACCCCGCCTCCCGAAAGTGGCTGGTGGCCCCGTATCTCGATCGAGAGGGCTTAAGGTAGGTCCCACAAGGTGCAGAACACTGGAAGAAAGCGCTCGCATAATTTTGAGTAACTTTATTCGTAACTGCAAGACGGCATGGCAAAGCACAGCGTCCGACTCACAA
Organism: Vandiemenella viatica; assembly: GCA_031002005.1. Lineage (NCBI taxonomy): Eukaryota > Metazoa > Arthropoda > Insecta > Orthoptera > Morabidae > Vandiemenella > Vandiemenella viatica. The sequence continues at coordinate 29,601 of JARYHS010004764.1, forward strand.
CACGCGACGACATTTCGCGAAAAGACAAGGTCTCTAATAACTAAGTATCAGAGTACAGGAACCACAGCTTGGAATCCTGTAAAGAAGCAAAAATACGTAGGTCCATACTTGGAGTAGCATAAAGGGTAAAATGACTGCGGGATGGTTAAACACGTTTTCACCTAGGTACGGATTTTTTTGAATATATATAAAAAACTAATTTCCCCACCTCTCACTCACTCCCCCCGAGCTATGTGAAGTGAGGAGGAGGAACTGGACAAGGAGGGGGGGGGGTGGTGGTGCTGCTGCTGCTGCTGCTTCTTCTTCTTCTTCTTCTTCTTCTTCGACAGATTATAACCCAGATGTTCCTTTATCGACGACGACTTCACGGCGGGCTGGGTCCTCCAAAGCTGCAAAAATTAACCTGATAAGAACAGATTTATTGGTAATGCTTACTTCACCAGATGCATTGAAATTCTGAGTGCTTGCAATAATATATGATAATGTTATATAGTAAGTCACAATCCAAGTATTGCCATTACACTTTGATCTTAGCTAAAACGCCGAGAAGCGATACGTTTTACAGGTGTTGCTACTCATTTTGAGTACGTCAGGATCGAGGGTAGAACACATAGGTGTCCTCAGACCCTAGCGAAAATTTTCGAAACTGCCGGATTGACTTCCTCCCGATGGCCGAGCCCCGCATTTTTGCAGATGGTGCTGTTTGTACGAAAGTGATAGGAGACAATATGTAGCCTCTATGCCTCATATAAATAACTGACTTTCGGTGATTGAGTACCGCCTGGCGCCCGCCGCGCGAAGGTGGAAAATAACCGACCCCGCCTACCGAAAGTGGCTGGTGGCCCCATATCTCGATCGAGAGGGCTTAAGGTAGGGCCCACAAAGTGCAGACCACTGGAAGAAAGCGCTCGCATAATTTTGAGTAACTTTATTCGTAGCTGCAAGACGGCATGGCAACGCACAGCGTCCGACTCACAACACGCGCGTCGGCGACGACGACATTTCGCGAAAAGACAAGGTCTCTAATAACTAAGTATCAGAGTACAGGAACCACAGCTTGGAATCCTGTAAAGAAGCAAAAATACCTGGGTCCATATTTGGAGTCGCACAAACGGTAAAATAACTGCGGGATGGTTAAACACATTTTAATCCAGGTTACGGAAAAAAAATTTGTATATATATAACTAAATTCCCCCCCCCCCCAGCTATGGGAAGTGCGGATTAGGTACTGGGGGCGGCGAGGGGTTCAGCAATTGGCTACTCTGCAGAAGTTAATACACACGAGACGGAAATAAAACATAGTCGTTAAGCCAGAGAAGGAAATTTCACACAGAAGTCATATCAGCTTAATATTCTGACACTTCCAGATTATTCAACTCATTTCTATGTTTTGATTGAGATTATGTTGGCCGATCCCGGCGGTACTGCAATGCCGGGCCAACCCGCGACAGAGGTGGAGCAAGCCCCTAGCACTCCGTCATGTTCCAAAAATGAGTTTAATATTCTGGTCCAGCGATGCTGGACGTATCAGATATTAAGCTGATAAGAACAGATAAATGGTTGTTTATTAGTAATGCTTACTTCACTTGATACATTGAAATTTGAGTGCTAGGGGCTTGCAATAATGTATGATAATATTATACAGTAAGTCACAATCCAAGTGTTGCCAAAAGGCCAAGAAGCGATAAGTTTTGCAGGTGTTGCTACTCTTCTTGAGTACTTCAGGATCGAGGGTAGAACGCCAAGGTGTCCCCAGACACTAGCGAAAATTTTCGAAACTGCCGGATTGACTTCCTTCGATGGCCGAGCTACCGCATTTTTGCGGATGGTGCTGTTTGTACGGAAGTGATAGGAGACAATAAGTAGTCTCTATGCTTCATATAAATAACTGAATTTCGGTGATTGAGTACCGCCTGGCGCCAGCCGCGCAAAGGTGGAAAATAACCGACCCCGCCTCCCGAAAGTGGCTGGTGGCCCCGTATCTCGATCGAGAGGGCTTAAGGTAGGTCCCACAAGGTGCAGAACACTGGAAGAAAGCGCTCGCATAATTTTGAGTAACTTTATTCGTAACTGCAAGACGGCATGGCAAAGCACAGCGTCCGACTCACAACACGCGACGACATTTCGCGAAAAGACAAGGTCTCTAATAACTAAGTATCAGAGTACAGGAACCACAGCTTGGAATCCTGTAAAGAAGCAAAAATACGTAGGTCCATACTTGGAGTAGCATAAAGGGTAAAATGACTGCGGGATGGTTAAACACGTTTTCACCTAGGTACGGATTTTTTTGAATATATATAAAAAACTAATTTCCCCACCTCTCACTCACTCCCCCCCGAGCTATGTGAAGTGAGGAGGAGGAACTGGACAAGGAGGGGGGGCTGCTGCTGCTGCTGCTGCTGCTGCTGCTGCTGCTGCTGCTGCTGCTGCTGCTGCTGCTGCTGCTGCTGCTGCTGCTGCTGCTGCTGCTGCTGCTGCTGCTGCTGCTGCTGCTGCTGCTGCTGCTGCTGCTGCTGCTGCTGCTGCTGCTGCTGCTGCTGCTGCTGCTGCTGCTGCTGCTGCTGCTGCTGCTGCTGCTGCTGCTGCTGCTGCTGCTGCTGCTGCTGCTGCTGCTGCTGCTGCTGCTGCTGCTGCTGCTGCTGCTGCTGCTGCTGCTGCTGCTGCTGCTGCTGCTGCTGCTGCTGCTGCTGCTGCTGCTGCTGCTGATGCTGCTGCTGCTGCTGCTGCTGCTGCTTCTGCTGCTGCTTGCTGCTTCGACAGATTATAACCCAGATGTTCCTTTATCGACGACGACTTCACGGCGGGCTGGGTCCTCCAAAGCTGCAAAAATTAACCTGATAAGAACAGATTTATTGGTAGTGCTTACTTCACCAGATGCATTGAAATTCTGAGTGCTTGCAATAATATATGATAATGTTATATAGTAAGTCACAATCCAAGTATTGCCATTACACTTTGATCTTGCTAAAACGCCGAGAAGCGATACGTTTTACAGGTGTTGCTACTCATTTTGAGTACGTCAGGATCGAGGGTAGAACACATAGGTGTCCTCAGACCCTAGCGAAAATTTTCGAAACTGCCGGATTGACTTCCTCCCGATGGCCGAGCCCCGCATTTTTGCAGATGGTGCTGTTTGTACGAAAGTGATAGGAGACAATATGTAGCCTCTATGCCTCATATAAATAACTGACTTTCGGTGATTGAGTACCGCCTGGCGCCCGCCGCGCGAAGGTGGAAAATAACCGACCCCGCCTACCGAAAGTGGCTGGTGGCCCCATATCTCGATCGAGAGGGCTTAAGGTAGGGCCCACAAAGTGCAGACCACTGGAAGAAAGCGCTCGCATAATTTTGAGTAACTTTATTCGTAGCTGCAAGACGGCATGGCAACGCACAGCGTCCGACTCACAACACGCGCGTCGGCGACGACGACATTTCGCGAAAAGACAAGGTCTCTAATAACTAAGTATCAGAGTACAGGAACCACAGCTTGGAATCCTGTAAAGAAGCAAAAATACCTGGGTCCATATTTGGAGTCGCACAAACGGTAAAATAACTGCGGGATGGTTAAACACATTTTAATCCAGGTTACGGAAAAAAAATTTGTATATATATAACTAAATTCCCCCCCCCCCAGCTATGGGAAGTGCGGATTAGGTACTGGGGGCGGCGAGGGGTTCAGCAATTGGCTACTCTGCAGAAGTTAATACACACGAGACGGAAATAAAACATAGTCGTTAAGCCAGAGAAGGAAATTTCACACAGAAGTCATATCAGCTTAATATTCTGACACTTCCAGATTATTCAACTCATTTCTATGTTTTGATTGAGATTATGTTGGCCGATCCCGGCGGTACTGCAATGCCGGGCCAACCCGCGACAGAGGTGGAGCAAGCCCCTAGCACTCCGTCATGTTCCAAAAATGAGTTTAATATTCTGGTCCAGCGATGCTGGACGTATCAGATATTAAGCTGATAAGAACAGATAAATGGTTGTTTATTAGTAATGCTTACTTCACTTGATACATTGAAATTTGAGTGCTAGGGGCTTGCAATAATGTATGATAATATTATACAGTAAGTCACAATCCAAGTGTTGCCAAAAGGCCAAGAAGCGATAAGTTTTGCAGGTGTTGCTACTCTTCTTGAGTACTTCAGGATCGAGGGTAGAACGCCAAGGTGTCCCCAGACACTAGCGAAAATTTTCGAAACTGCCGGATTGACTTCCTTCGATGGCCGAGCTACCGCATTTTTGCGGATGGTGCTGTTTGTACGGAAGTGATAGGAGACAATAAGTAGTCTCTATGCTTCATATAAATAACTGAATTTCGGTGATTGAGTACCGCCTGGCGCCAGCCGCGCAAAGGTGGAAAATAACCGACCCCGCCTCCCGAAAGTGGCTGGTGGCCCCGTATCTCGATCGAGAGGGCTTAAGGTAGGTCCCACAAGGTGCAGAACACTGGAAGAAAGCGCTCGCATAATTTTGAGTAACTTTATTCGTAACTGCAAGACGGCATGGCAAAGCACAGCGTCCGACTCACAACACGCGACGACATTTCGCGAAAAGACAAGGTCTCTAATAACTAAGTATCAGAGTACAGGAACCACAGCTTGGAATCCTGTAAAGAAGCAAAAATACGTAGGTCCATACTTGGAGTAGCATAAAGGGTAAAATGACTGCGGGATGGTTAAACACGTTTTCACCTAGGTACGGATTTTTTGAATATATATAAAAAACTAATTTCCCCACCTCTCACTCACTCCCCCCGAGCTATGTGAAGTGAGGAGGAGGAACTGGACAAGGAGGGGGGGGGTGGTGCTGCTGCTGCTGCTGCTGCTGCTTCTTCTTCTTCTTCTTCTTCTTCTTCTTCGACAGATTATAACCCAGATGTTCCTTTATCGACGACGACTTCACGGCGGGCTGGGTCCTCCAAAGCTGCAAAAATTAACCTGATAAGAACAGATTTATTGGTAATGCTTACTTCACCAGATGCATTGAAATTCTGAGTGCTTGCAATAATATATGATAATGTTATATAGTAAGTCACAATCCAAGTATTGCCATTACACTTTGATCTTAGCTAAAACGCCGAGAAGCGATACGTTTTACAGGTGTTGCTACTCATTTTGAGTACGTCAGGATCGAGGGTAGAACACATAGGTGTCCTCAGACCCTAGCGAAAATTTTCGAAACTGCCGGATTGACTTCCTCCCGATGGCCGAGCCCCGCATTTTTGCAGATGGTGCTGTTTGTACGAAAGTGATAGGAGACAATATGTAGCCTCTATGCCTCATATAAATAACTGACTTTCGGTGATTGAGTACCGCCTGGCGCCCGCCGCGCGAAGGTGGAAAATAACCGACCCCGCCTACCGAAAGTGGCTGGTGGCCCCATATCTCGATCGAGAGGGCTTAAGGTAGGGCCCACAAAGTGCAGACCACTGGAAGAAAGCGCTCGCATAATTTTGAGTAACTTTATTCGTAGCTGCAAGACGGCATGGCAACGCACAGCGTCCGACTCACAACACGCGCGTCGGCGACGACGACATTTCGCGAAAAGACAAGGTCTCTAATAACTAAGTATCAGAGTACAGGAACCACAGCTTGGAATCCTGTAAAGAAGCAAAAATACCTGGGTCCATATTTGGAGTCGCACAAACGGTAAAATAACTGCGGGATGGTTAAACACATTTTAATCCAGGTTACGGAAAAAAAATTTGTATATATATAACTAAATTCCCCCCCCCCCCCCGAGCTATGGGAAGTGCGGATTAGGTACTGGGGGCGGCGAGGGGTTCAGCAATTGGCTACTCTGCAGAAGTTAATACACACGAGACGGAAATAAAACATAGTCGTTAAGCCAGAGAAGGAAATTTCACACAGAAGTCATATCAGCTTAATATTCTGACACTTCCAGATTATTCAACTCATTTCTATGTTTTGATTGAGATTATGTTGGCCGATCCCGGCGGTACTGCAATGCCGGGCCAACCCGCGACAGAGGTGGAGCAAGCCCCTAGCACTCCGTCATGTTCCAAAAATGAGTTTAATATTCTGGTCCAGCGATGCTGGACGTATCAGATATTAAGCTGATAAGAACAGATAAATGGTTGTTTATTAGTAATGCTTACTTCACTTGATACATTGAAATTTGAGTGCTAGGGGCTTGCAATAATGTATGATAATATTATACAGTAAGTCACAATCCAAGTGTTGCCAAAAGGCCAAGAAGCGATAAGTTTTTGCAGGTGTTGCTACTCTTCTTGAGTACTTCAGGATCGAGGGTAGAACGCCAAGGTGTCCCCAGACACTAGCGAAAATTTTCGAAACTGCCGGATTGACTTCCTTCGATGGCCGAGCTACCGCATTTTTGCGGGATGTG
>JARYHS010004766.1:0-35959 GCA_031002005.1 Vandiemenella viatica
GTACGTGAGAAGAATAATAAAACATATCGTATTTAATTCATTTTTGTTTCATTTCATCCACCACACAATACAATAATAACATAATATCATATTGTTGTTTTTGTATGTTAATGTTGGTACTGTAGGACGGTCTCAGAATAACTTTGTCTGACCAATCAAAATAATATATCATATTGTTGTTTTGTATGTTAATGTTGGTACTGTAGGATGTTCTCAAGAATAACTTTGTCTGACCATCAGAGGATATCAGCTCAGTGTATATAGATCAAAAAGTGGTGACAGTCTGCTAAAAAGTTATTTTTAGAAGTTAATTTTTGGTACCTAAGCATTAATTAATTATAATAGTTTTGATATATCAACAGCACATTACAAAATGCTAGGGAAAAAATACAGGTTTGGCAATAACAATTGTCAACAGCAAGCAACCGCTCTCACATTCGAATCCCCCACCCTTTTATTAATTTTGACTATGTGAACTGCAGAGTATCCATGGTAATGCCATTATCACAATTATAACAAAAAAATTACGCTTTTGAAACGAGTGTATCTTACTTTTAATTCAGTTACAGTAAATCAAACAGGTTATACACTCTCTCAGTATGGAAACTAAAATTTTGATTTTCGTTTTGAAAATGCGTAACATAACACGATCAGACGATGTATTTGCATATTTTAGAGTGATTCGCATCAGAATTTATACCCTGTCACGAACGGTAAATTGTGTTGCGGAAAGTAGGTCCCAGTACACACACACTCCAGGAATAGCGGCTAACGGGATCCAACGCGTCACCCGGAAATAGCGCTGCGCTAGGAAACTACGCACTCCAGGAATAAGAGTATAACGGGATTCCCGTTGCTCGCCGACGCGTCATGTGTGGCGCGCGCTGGGAATAGCAATAACCGTTGTCGCCTGCGGGGGTGTGCGCCAGACTAAGCTTCACAGAATACACAGATAGATTCAGGTTACCGCCGTACAGTGCTGCCATCTCGCGGTGGCGCGGCGCGGCGGGGAGGGGAGGGAGGTCCCCACCCCACCTCTATGACGTCATGGGGAAAACCAGAAAATTCCTTGAAACAAGGTCTTCTTACCTACTTCTGTCCACCAAACAATCCCAGCTTAACCACGTATCAGCTCTGTGACACTTACGTAAGGACTGTAACTAGCAGTCACGAATCGAGCGGCTCTCCTCTGTACTTTCTCTATGTTTCAATCAATCCCTTGCGATACGGACCCCAAATTCCTCAACAGTATTCCAAATGTGGACGCACTAGTGTTTTTGTACGCTATTTCCTTTGTATAAGCATTACAACTTCTCAAAATGCGACCTATCAATCGTAGTTTAGAATTAGCTTTGCCTACGACTGAAGTTATGTGCAAGTCCCATGTCATGTTGCTTTGTACTGTTACGCCTACATACTTCAGGGAATCCACAGAGTCAAGAACTGAATTGTTAACTTTGTACTCGTGAGCAAACGGGGTCTTTTCATTACTTATGTGCATTGCCTTGCACTTTTTGCAGTTAAGTGTAAGCTGCCATTTACGGCATCATTCCGAAATAACATCCAGATTGCGCTGAATTTCTAAGCAATCATCGGAGCACCTCACTTCTCTATAAATAAGTGCATCATCAGCAAAAAATCGCATCCTGCAATTAACGTTGTCACCGAGATCATTTATAAAAATTAAGAAAAGAAGTGGTCCTATTACACTTCCTTGAGGAACATCTAGCTTAGAAGAGGCTTCCCCTTCTACAATGACATACTGTGACTGACCAGTTAGAAAATCGCGTATCAATTCGCAAATCTGATCAGATATACCGTACGCTCGAATCTTCGCTAAAAGTCGGTTGTGTGGTACAGAATCAAAAGATCTCTGAGAATCCAAGAAAATAGCATCAAGAACTAAGAGCTAAGAGCAGATATAAAAGAATATTAATTTGTATCATGTTATAAAGTTACAATGGTACGTTTGTTTAAACTTGCCTGTTGATTTTTGTTTATTTCCGACGCTTAGACGCAGAAATTCATGTACGGAGAAGAGCATTCGATGTCCGTAGCAGTTATAAGTACTAGGTTAAAACATAACCTATAATGTGCTTGACAGAAGCTATAATGAGCGGTAACGTGGCGCGGCGTTGGATGGGCGGAGTCCACTGCCTAGGGGGCGTCTATTAATGAAGTGGGGTGTTTTTCGGAATTTCGGACCCCCCACCCCCACCCCTCTGGTGAGACTTCGTGAGATTTCGTCCGCCCCTCTATCCTGTAAAATGACGTCAGATTTTAACGGGGTCCTCACCCTCCCCCCTCCCCCTACCTATCAACATTGCACCCTTTATGAGACCTTTTTTTTAGGTCTCATGCTCATGCCCGTAAGGTCGGTTTTGGGTTCATTTTACGTCGCGATACACGACATCACTAACTTACGATAAAATGATTGTATCAATGCGCTTGTGATTGAGGCTTTGATTTTGTAGCGACAGTATAAACGGAGATTGTGGTAAGGTTGAAATTCGGCCTGGACCAAAATGAAAACAAAATCTTCTTGTCACAGCAAAAGGCAAGAGAAATTTAGTTATCAGTTATTTAAGAAACTTTCATAAGCACTATGTCACGTTGTGACGTCATGTATTGCGACGTAAACTACTCCCGGTTTTTGGACCAAAATACCCCCCTAAAATCGACTTTCGCGTCATTTGTAGGCCTTTTTGTTTATATAGCTCTGCAGCTCTACAAGAGTTTCAAAACCTCACGTGAGATTTCCGTTGAATTCCCCCCCCCCCCACCCCCACTTCCCCTTGGTTAGGTTTCGTGATATTTCGCCGGACCCCCCCCCCTTATTTCACGTCACGTAATTAATGGACGTCTCCTAGCCTGACAATATGGCAGCCGTTCACGAGGAGTTGCTGCTTGCGCATCGCACTATTTTCTCTACTCCCTTCCTTTCCAAGTATTGTAGTATGTCCGTACGCGGACTCACGTATCTTTTTTTATTTTACTTTCTTCCTTCTGCATACTTATCAGATATTTACCGTTATTTGAATTGCTTCTTGCTGGCTTTAAATATCTGGTTCAATCCAACACCTTAATATCTAAAAATTGAAGTTTTTATTCATTTATTTTCTGGAATAATTCGTTCAGTTTCCTTATTTAGTTCATTAAACAACAATTTATTGCTGTAATTCATATTAACAAGATAATATACAATTAATACTTATCTTCGGTTATGAAACATTCTTTCCTGCTATCACACAATGTTTTATAAACCATACTTTAATTATCTTCCATTGCTCCCTAGGGCTGTATACATTACATTTAACATTTACGCATTAATTGTCAAATACAACGCCATTAAACGTTTCCTCTTCGAAACTACCTCTGTCATTCAATTTTTTTACTGTTAGTTCATGGTTTTTTCAAACCCATTTCTTTTTCGTCTCTTCTCTTCATCTGTTTTTCAAATATGCTCTGCACTGTCTTTATTGACGTCTTTGACCACTAAACTAAATTATGAAAGTTAAAAAGTACAGATCCTGTGTCCTCACTACATTTCAAATATATTTACAACACAAACCATAATTTCCGGTCAGGTCTGTGTACCTTACACTTTGATTATTGCACACGCAGTGTGGTGGGTGAGCGGTAACACTCTGGCCTCGCATTCTGGAGGACGCGGATTCGAATACCCGCCCGGGCATCCAGATTTCGGTTTTCCATGGTTTCCCCAAATTACTCCAGCCGAATGACGGGATGCTTCCTTCAAAAGGCTATGACCAAATTCACTCTTGTCCCCGCTAACCGGTGCTTCCCCGCCTCTAATGACCTCGACGTCGAGAACCAAACAATAATAATAGTACTGCAACAAGCGGCTGGCGGCTGGCCTACTACATACCAGGAATCTATTAAACGTCATTATGGTGCGTCCATCAATCACGTAGCTCCCATTTTGGCCTCCTGTGAACTCCTTCCCCCCACCCCGCCCCAAGTGGCACAACGTGGCTTTTGTCTCTAACCCCCCTCCTCATCACCGCTCACTCCCTTCCCCTCCCCCCCCCCCGGGTAGCACGTAGCTTTTTCCCCTTTTGATTCCAGAAGACATTTTGTACTGTTTTCTCTTATGAGACTATTGTAAATTACATACGGAGATAATTAAATGTATGTAATAAGTATTCACATGCTGTTGTGTGTTCTGTACATTTTAACTGTGAAAATTATATGAATGGAAAGATACGTTGCCTTGCTCGGAACTCCCCCCCACTCCCCTCACGTAGCACAGCGTAGCCTTCCACCAACCCCTTCCCCCCCACCTAGACTGAGTCACGTAGTTTGTGGACGCTCCCTTGGAGCACGGATTGCACGAGACTCCACCAACACTTGTCCATCTTAATCCACTATCTGCGCGAAGAAGTTTTCAGTGCAGACCCGTGCTGACAAACTGAAAGTCAATAAGGGAGCGTCCATAAACTACGTCACTCGATCTAGAAGGAGAGAGGAGTTTGCTGCAAAGCTACGCTGCGCCAACCCACGTAGCTTTACATTCATATTATTTGTCACTGTCAAAACACACAACAGAGTGTGAATATCTGTCATGTAATTATCTCCGTATGTAAAAAGCTACGTGTCTCGCAGGGGGTGGAATCTCCCTAACAAGCAGCACTTTGAGTTAGTAGTGTCGCAGGGGTATTAATGGCTTTGAGTGCAGCCGTGGGCTGTTGGCTGGCTTGTTATGTTAGGCCCTTGTGTGGTCGTACGTACTCGTCGAGTGTAGTCAGATTACGCGTGGGGTGTGCAGCCATTCGCCGTGTAGGAGTGTCTGTGTGGGCTGTGAACTTTGCACGGTCTGCGTAAAATGTCAGAAGCGCAGCAGACCACGTGACCCCTGCGACGGGAGTTTGTTGGAGGGAACGTAGTAAGAGTGGATGCCGCAGGCGCATGCGTGAACCACACAACGTAGATCACCAAAGATAAAATTTACGTTTGAACACAGACACTATGAAAACAAGATATAGAATAACTATAGCAGACTGTACCTATAGACGTTACAATACTACAATATGAATATACGTATATAATTAATGTACTTAATCGCATACACAAATATAATCATAATATTATGTTATTTATAGCCTCTGACGATGCCCCACTCCAGAAGGGTGAAACGCGTCTGGTAGATGAAAGTTAATAATAAAAACAGTTGTTAGAAGACGGATTTTTATTCAAAAACATTACGTGGGAACATTATGATATAAGTGAACCTTCTTTTATTTCCACTGTTAATTATATTCGATGTTGCGATGACTATGGGAACGGAGCGAGAAATAATAATTCGTTCGTACCGAGAACAGCTACGAGCTCGTTGGCGACATAGATCAAATTGCATCTCACATCAACACTACTTTCCAACATATCCACCAAAGATCGCACTAAAATTCAGATAAACACTCCACTCTTTGGCTTCAGTTAATATGGTTTTTGATTCCATAACAATTTTTTTTGGGGGGGGGGGCGGAGGGGCTTCCTGAAATATAGTGAAATCGTTAATAAAACCACCACATCAAAGGTTAACTCCAATAAGCGTAACAAAATTGTGAAATTTAATTTACATCAAAAATACAAAGACACTACATTACAAACGTTTATTTGTGATTTGCCACTAGCATAAAAACAAAAACAAACGCATTATTACGCACTCAAAGGTCCGTGTGAGCCAAATATTGGAAAAATGCTATTTTTCTAATAAATTTCTGAGAGTTTCACGTTTGTTTTCCAACATATAGATAGCACAGTTTGCTGAATATAAGTGATATACCCCACTGGACACATACTTGAAAATAACATCCAAAAATTACAAAAAGGACTCAATATGCTATTACAATGGTGTACAAAAATAAAAATTTGCATCACGGTAAAGAAACCAGACTTTGAACTCCCAAGAATAACTATAGTGGAAAGTTCCCTGCAGAACAACACAGGAATAATATTAGACCAGAGACTAATCTTCCAACAACAAAAAATGAAGCGATTCCAAAAGGGTCTAGCTGTGGTTTAAACCTATATCCGATCCTTCGAAACAAGAAAATGGCGACACAAACTAAAATAAGAATGTATAAAATGGTCATCAAGCTATTTGCTTGGATGCCAAATAGGGGGTATTGCGGTAAAATCAAAGATAGGAATACTACAAAGGTAACTGAACAGAAGCCTCCGAATGATACTAGTAGCAAGAATAAGCACACCAATTGGGCAACTTCACGACACAACCGGGATAACAGCAATTAAAGAGGAAATACACGTCTGTACAGCAAACTAGACAAAAATAGGAAAACCGACGACGAAAGCCTCCAAGAACTAGGCAAAGAAACAGTAAAACTATGGCATTAGTATAAATTTGCACGAATTATCATCGAGTAAGCAAAACAAATAAATAAATAAAACGAAATGAGTGGGGTTTCCAGTAAGGTCACACCACTGTGGGCTGACAAAAGCAGGTTTGTCCCCAAAGTGACTAATAAATAATGTCCCCAAAACTATCACATTCAACCAGCCAGTGGGATTGCTTACAGCAGTGAAACAGTGGCCAAACTACCGTTAAGGTACGCGAGAGAGAAAAAAAATCGGTTTCATGACCTTCTAAATAATTACAGGTTGTCGCGCGTTTGAATGCTCTTCGCGTGTATCTGTCTAGCAAATTTCATTGCACGCTGATTGGTATTCCACTCAAATACGTCAACACAGATCAGACAGTGACACCAACCACGTTGCAATAATCAGCCGCATAGTCTAGACGGTGACTTCTAGCTTACATCATCGCCATCTACATTCATCCTCTGCAATTCACAAACAATGTGGGTGGCAGAGGGTGCTATGCACCAATTTTAATTCCGCGAATAGTACGAGGGAAAAAAATAATACATAAAAGCATCAGTACGGCATCTTATTTCTCGAATCTTATCCCTCCGGTCATTGCGACCCAAGTAGGTTGGTGGAAGAAGTATCTCAATGCACTCGTAGGTCATAGAATTTAGGATATTCTCCAATAAATTCAAACGCAAATGACGTCGTCTGTCTTCCAAATGATCCCAGCACAATCTGTGTATCGATTCTGCGACGCTTTCATAAGGGCTGGACCAACTAGTCACGAATCGAGCGGCCCTCTTTTGTACGCTCTCCACTGAGTCAATCTCAGGCCCTTGCGATACGAATCCCAAACTCCACAACATCACCTGAAGCTTTCCGCACCTGATGAAGACAGCAGAGCCAGCTGTCGAAACGTTTTGTTTTTATGACGCTATCCGGCTGGACACCCGTCAAGCTTACATTGAATCAGCACGCGTGGAAAGTCTCCACTCATACACCAACCTTGTTAATAATTAGTTTTATTCGCTATAAATTCGAATTTATAATGTGAATTTCAACGATCACCGTATTATGAAGGAAGGGAAGTTAGATGTGGCATGTAGTGTACTCCTCGCTAATCAGAGAGTGGAGATATTACCCCTTTGCGTGGAGCGGCACGTTGCGGTGACGGCCAAATGTCAGCGGTTGCCATTTGGGGAGTAGAGCGCTGCGGGCATTCATAAAATACGTCCTAACCGGAAGCGATAGTCCGACGAATCCCTTTCCACTTATATTTATTTTCCCATTCGCTCTACAATATCATTAAACAACAAGGCATCGTCTAGATCCAAAGATACCAAGTACAAACATACAAGAATGTTGCAGCGATTAAACTCGCACAATTCAGAAAACAACTGACTGACAACTCTCTCTGCTCGCCGCGCCGTCTCTGCGCGCTTAAATAGACACTTTGGATACATCCAGAATTATTCAACTCCTACCGTCCTTTCTCTAATTCTAGTAACATTTTAAAAATTAAATCCGTTCAAAAATAACTACAAATTCTACAAAACACTCACTATCATGAGAAAACATCTTGTAATAGAAGTTAATGCCGTTAATGTGCATTTAAACACAAAATTATTAACATAAACCAGTGCAAATCGTCGCAAATTGTCCTCACATCAATACTTACAAACATTTAATTAATGCTACATACAAAATACTGTCCTGGATCGTATTACAAATCCTTCACACAGTTTTTGTGCATAAAACAAGTTTCATTTGCATTACGCATATACACAAATTCACAATTAATGACAATAAAAATATACAAATGCACACTTAGTCAACTCCCATATTGCTATACGTAGTTCTTAAAACACAATTTCATAAAATGTCTGGTTCTGAGGGCTGATATAACCTCCCCAAAAATGGAAAATTTAAAATTGGTAGCAAATGAAATCATGAGTGAGTTGAAAAACTTGTTTGATACAAATAAACTAATCAGCTTTCAGAAACAATAATCAAGTAGCCATAAACGAAAAAGATCTAAAAATGTAAATGAAACCTAATTCTTGGGATTATAGGTATAACAGAACATGAAATGAGGTGTACACATATGCAAATTGGCAAATTCTTCAGTGTCTTGTTGACAGAATTCTTATAGATACCTCTAGTATTAGTACAGTAATGCAAGCGTACTATGCTCATTTCCGCTCGCTGATGAGGAATGCAATTATTTTCGGGGGTAACTCCTCAGAAAGCGTTGATACATTTATGATGCAGAAAAGAGCAGTGAGAAACATATGTCGACTAAAAATATTAGAAACATGTAGAACACATTTCATAAACCTTGCCATTCAACATGTTCCATGCCTAAACATATATGAAATCTTTTTATGAGAGATAATCTCCTGAAAAACAACAAAGTAATAAAAACTGATACGGTAGGCAATAATTTCACTAGAGAGCATTTAGACATCTATAAAACTTACGCCTCGTCGACGGCTAAGGTCATTAGAGGCGGGATGGGACTGGGGACAAGGAACGGGAAGGAATTCGTCCATGGCCTTTTGAAGGAAGCATCCCGGCATTCGCCTGAAATGATTTGGGGAAACCATTGAAAACCCAAAACTGGATGCCCGGACGGGGATTCAAACCGGCGTCCACCCGAATGCGAGACCAGAGCGCTGACCGCTCACCCACCAAGCTGGATTAGAAATTCGGTGATGGTCTGCAAACAAGATTCTTATGACATTGTGTCATTTGGGGGATTCCATTAATCACGTGAGGTGTTGTCTCTGAAATTTGGACCGCTTGGCTTCTCCCCTCCCTTGGTGACATTAGGTGACATGTGATCGGAACCCCCCTCCCCTCCCCCCTGCCCCCTAACGCGAGATTGAACTCGTAATTGTGGAGACCTTTTATTTTTTTAGTTCTATTGTTGTTTGATTGGAGGCAATCTATATATATAAAGATGAATGTATGTATGTATGTTTGTTTGTATGTATGTATGTATGTTTGTTCTTCATACAAATCCACAATTTTCATCCGATCTCGATGAAACTTTGCACACTTATCCTTTGACACAAGGAGAAAAATACTGTCTACATTTGGTTGAAAAAATTATCTGTATAAATAATACATGTTGTCTCGTAATTTCGAAATACTAGTGAAAGCGATAGATATTGACGTCTCTGTACTGTTTTTCGGTGTCAGGCAGCTCAGTGGTTAAAGCGCTTTCTTACTAATGTTTTTAAAAATTGTTTTTCATCGTAAGAGTCACGCCTGGGCCGTAGGTTATTCGGATTGAATGTTAAACTGTAGACATCACAAAGTTAGGGGTGCAATGCGTGGTAAATCGTAGGTAGTCTTGCAATGTTGTAGGTGTACACTTTTTTACGTTATAATGATCACTCAGGGGTTGTTCGCAGTCAGTGTGTGTGTGTTAACCGCAGTAAGAATACTATAAATACGGAAGTAAGTCTCTGTCTTTTTGTTACGTTTTGACGACTAAATGGCTATATCGATATTGATGGAATTTGACAGGAAAATCTGTATGAAGGGCACAGGACATTTTTTCCAGTATGATTAACAGTTGTAGTCAAGAAATTTTGAGACCTTATCTAATGGTGACAGAAATATGTTGGAAATTGACAGGTTCGACGGTAGAATGATATAGTGATAGCTTTCCTGTCATATTAAGCCGACTCGGTGTTGTTTGGGACCAATCCTTCGTTACCAACAACTTTCTATATTCAATTCTGGCAAAAAAATTGTTAATCCACGCGTACCAAGCGGGTACGAGCTAGTCTGATATAAAAAAGAAATTTACTTGAGATTTCTATCAACCTCCCCTCCCTCTTGGTGAGAATTTGCGTACCCCCTGTCCCCCTATTCTGACCTCACGTAATTAATGGACGCCCCCTTTACAGCACAGACAATCAGCCTAGTTCCGGTGACTGTTCCCCCCTGATCAGACTCGCCGGCTGTTTCCCGGGCTCTATTAGCGGACACGTCGCCCCCTAATTCGACTGCTGCAGTCGCGGCGAGGCGGCTGGTTTAGGCCAATCACGCTGATTGGCTGCCGCTCAGCAGGAATACAGAGCCAACCACCTCGTCACCACTGACCGTCGTTTATACTCTGTTCATCCACCACTGGCGGTTCAATGTCAGCTGCCCCGCTCCTCTCCTCTCCTCCCCCTCCCGCTGTGTCAAGCCCGGCAGTCGAATGGCAAATTTGTCAGCAGGCACTCTTTACCCTCCGCATGTGGATGTAAGGGCATCGGGGGAGGGGGGGGGTAGAGCGGACTGACCTTCGGCCGCCTCTGGTAACTGAACGGGCCATAGTTCAGGCCAGGTAATGCGGCACGTACAGTACTTTTTCTTTTTCAAATGCGAAACACAAACAATTTGGAAATTGCCGATCGTTCTTTATTCATGTAACAAGTCGTCTTGTAGCGATCTTACGATGTTAGTAATTATAAACATAAAATAACCACCAAAACCCGGCAGACGTTGTACTGCCTGTACATATTTATTTACATCTGTAGGCCTTACATATAACAATAGATTAGCTGTATGTAATCTAACTTTCGAAAAATGTGGAAAAATGAAAGATGACTCATACTGATGAGATTCCATTACTTTGAATGGTGTAAATTGATGCTGATCTATATAGATTTTTTATAAATAATTCACGTGATTGAACAATGTTTTTGACCATTCCATTTGCTATATATTCGAACTAACTTAAAATAATTTAAACTAATGCTCATATTTACCGTAAAGAAGAGTATGCGATTTACGTAAGAATCACAGAGTTAACGTGGCAATACCGTCTACTAAGTAGGATACTCTTTGGTGTTAGCGAAATGCTAATTGACAATGACAGTTCTCAAAGGAACTCTTCATTTCTGTGACGAGTTACAACAAAGTAACTGATATGATAAAGGAACTGGATTGGGAGTCATTGGAGGAAAGGAGGAAGGTGAAGAGAGTACAGGGCATATGTTGGCGGTAGGGATTGGAGAGATATTGGTCAAAAAATTAGGAATTGTGCATGGAACGGGAAAAGCGACCATGACTACAAGCTGTCGCTCGATTTCACGCATAAGGCAGTGGGAAAATTTTCTTTTGTTGGTAAGAGTGTTAGCGATAGGAACAAATTACCAAATGAAGTTATGAATAATTTACCGGAAACGATTAAGGAATTTTAAATTAAAATTTTCAAATCGGAAAAGTAAATGGGTGAAGAATTTCACACTGCAAATATAAAATAAAATTTAAAAAATAATGCAGACTGGGGTAATTAGATAACATGGGGAAGATAGACGAGTCTTTTTTTTAGGGAAGACTTTGCCTCTTCTAGCCTGTTTGTTGCTTCGGCTTCTGCAGGCTGCTTCTGGCAAATACGCCACATGGTCAGCCTTCACCTGCGCGGAGTTCTTTCCGTGCTGGGCAGCTCCCACAACAAGCCGCATGTTCCCTCCTATATGCCACCGTTAGCAGCGTACCCATGAACTGTCCGCTACAAATATAGACGGCTGCCGGTTGCAACAGAACATGTTTTGCAGTGCGATATTTACAACTATTTCACGAGGCATTCGTTCAAAAAATAATTTGGTTTTATACCTAATTATTTTCGTCGTAGTTAACATCCTCTTTGACCTATCCAGCAAGCCTCCAGCGTATAAATTATCGTCTTGGCTTTTCTCTTGTGGTTTAAACAGCTACACATTTCATTTTGAAGTCTTCATTGCTGGGTCCATCTTATTCACAGGAGGAGGGTGAAGAGAGTGGTGGGAGTGTACAAGGCGTATATTGATAATGAGGTGTGAATACATTTTGGTAGAACAATTAGGAATGATGCATGGAAGGAAATAGATTATCGTAACCACAAGATGGCACTCGGTAGTGAAATTTCTTTTGTTTTGTCGGTAATGGTGAAGTATTGTAACAAATTAGGTTTCCAGAAGCTTCCACTTGCAGCTTCAATTTAATACTTGATCTGAGTTCCCCAGATGGTTTTGCGCTCCATTTACTTATTTCTTCTGAAACCTGAAGTTCTTTCCGAGTAGTTACATAAACTTCACTACCTCAAACACGATTTCTTCACTCAGTAATTTTGTTGCTCATACTATTATTACTGCTATGACTGCAATCTTCAATATTATACCGATACGACGCATATAATAGACCCTACCATCTTTAATCTATTTGTTTGTTCTCTGTTGCAGCCAGTATCGAATTGACGAATAGCTCACGAAATTAAACTTCTTTAGACAGTTCCCGACTAGGGTTTTAACCGGAGTCATCTTTGCGGGTGCAGATGTTCAGTGCTTTACATCTCAGGATGCGGATGTTTTGCGGAAGCGGAGGTGGAAAAATAAATTTATAATGATTAAATTTTGATATTTTATACAAAATAAACTTAAAATCAACGTAAGTATATTTTTTATCCCAAATTATACATTTTTTCATAATCTAAGTCTATTTCCGTATAATATTGCCATATTGATTTATTTTTTACGACGTCTTTGAACAACAACAAAACGTGGAATGATTTTATAAGTGAATTAAATTATTTACATAACTACGCACTTGTCAATAAAACAATCTTTGTCATATGAACTTTGCGGAATTCGCGGCTCGACTAATTCAAACGTCAAGCACAAGGTAACATGTCCGTGCCCGCCACCCGCCTATCTACCTCTCTAGCGGCCCATTCACAGCACAACTTGTAGGACCTACGATGATCCGATTTTCCGATAAAGGACTCTTGATGGGCCTTGATGTAGGACGTGTTGAATGTTGTTATACTCTCATACAATCAACACGGGTCCTTGCCGTCCAGCAAGCTATGGCGTTGGATCATGATTGGAGGAAACACCCTAAGAGTGTGCACGATAAGGACACTGGTGTTCCGCTGGAAATTACGAGCGTAAAGGACTGCTTGGAAAATTTTGTTGGGCCCATTCTAGCAGCGTGAATGGATGAGCGCATCCTACGGTAGTTCCACACGGATGTCCTATAAGTTGGACCGTGAGTGGACCGCTTTACTTTACATGCAAGTTCAATCTTGTAAATTCGTTGCTTAGGTAATAACACCCTTTATTTCATTGTTTCTTTTATTGCAAGATCGTCAAAAAAAAAACCAACCACTTTGTTGTTACCTAAGCAACGATGGGCAGAATCTCGTATAAAGAGAAAAGAATAATATATATACTACACTGTAAACAAAACCTCCGTTATATATTAGCATTAAAAATTGAGGATGCCGAAGCACAGGTAGCATTCCGCGCGGAAGTTCCGCACTTGCGGATGCGGAGCTCCGTTACATCCCTATTCCCGATTCGCGGTGACGTACTTTCAATAGATACACTAGTAAGTAATTTTTTTTAATTTAACTGAACGGTAATACTGTAGTAACTTACGGCGTTTTCTTTAAGTCTTCCTCTTTCCACGCAGTCTTCACGCAGAATCCTTACTATTGCCTGTGTCCTACTACTCTCCCAATAGCTTACTGTCTAAGGAACCTCGTAAGATCTAAGCTCCGCCAATCAGATCCAATCATTTGCTAGCAAGCCCCAAAATACATATAACACTCTCTTACACCCAATAGATGCCCTTACTTGTTGCGAACAGTAACGTTAGGATATACGAGTATCTGACATGACAAGTGTATTTTATACAGTAAATAAGCGTTTTAAACATTCACAGAAACTAAAAAAAACACGCAGTAAGTCGAACGAAACCACGTGACTTTGTGTAGCGGCGCTAGTGCTGTAGTACATGGCGCAAAGAACTACTATCCGGCAGACGACATCATCCAAGTACAACACAGCCGGCCTCGGTAGCGTAGGGGCTAGAGTGTTAGTTCCGCGTGGCGAAGGTCGCCGGTTCGAGTTCGGCCGCGGGCATGGGTGTTTAAGTGTTGTGTCTGTGAATGTCATGTCCTTCCCGTGGAGTGTCTAATCAGGTGGAAAAAATTACTATCGAGCAAGTTGTATGGCCAAGATGCCTAGAGCCATTGAAAAAAATAAATAAACAAGTAACATCTTACCCAGAGTACGGGGAAGTGCTTACGATTACTCGTAACTGCTTCGAATTAATTTCTTGCGGTTTCCCTAATTGGTGTTCCATCTTTGGAGTTATAAATTAAAGCAGTTTTTGTCGGCGTTGTATATTTGTGAATGTTTCTCCGGAAACAAACCGAGTAATATTATTATTGATACACTATATTTAGGCGACATAAACTCCGTCGCCAAAATTTTGTGTATAAATAATAGTATAAACACGTCATACGTACACTATTTACTATCACGATGAAGTGCTGTACAAAATATACAGGTGGTATACATTAGGATTACTGCTGAATACTGATTACAATGTAAGGCGCTATTGCGCTACCTTCCGAAATCCTGCTTGACATGCTTGAATATTGAAAATGGGTTCACCATATTATGACTGCATGATTGTGACATTTACTTTGAGATCGACAATCATATCCTTATACCCTACAGCAGAGCCAAACTGTTAGGCGCTGTCCATCTCTTCGTGTGTGGTGACACGGCCGCCAGAGGCCGTCTCGGCGTCTGCGTTCCCTCTGCTCCGACTGTTGCTGGCTCTAACTGGATGATGAAGACAAGACACCCAAGACAAGACAAGGCAAGACACCCTTCGATGCCAGTGCAGAAGTTTTTTACCCAACCTCCCACTACGAACTTAAAGTGGAGGGGAAAATGGCAGACCAATGATGAGGCCGATCAATACGGTCATCTGCCCTACTTTACCCGGCCATTACGAATTTTTTACTAACTGTCAGCGGTCGAAATCCCCGGTCGTTGCCTCTATCTGGTTTCTTGACATGCAACTTGCCATCCTCATTTCATACTTAACAAATATGTAGCTTTCAGCCAAGTGAACTACTCCGTTCACCGCAACTATGCAGTAGACGGCTTTGTGGTAGGCTGGTTCCTCTCATCAACTAACTATAAATCACAAAACCAAATAAATATTGGAATATTTTATTTATTTTGATGTTTGCAGCCTCGATCTGATATCCATATAATGTTATGTAACAGACGCTTTTACCCGACACCGTCCACCTGTGTTTCATTCTGCTTCGACGATACCTCGCGAATGAATCTATTTTCAAGACAAAACGAGGAAGTTACGGTGAAGCCTTTAAATAAACCAGGACAGCTTCTATTCTGAGTCTTTGTTTGATATCAAATTCTCGGAAGCCCCGAACACGGCTTGGGGAATGTGCTGCCAAACTCTGAGAAACAAAGTCTCGGGGAAAGAGTTGTCGACTTGAGACTTTCCAATCCTTTTCCCGAAGCCGTAGCGAGCTAAACAGGTGCACATCGCGACGCGCAGTGGCCTAGTTCTGAGAGAGTTCTCTACACTGTACTGCAGTAAGGGGTGTCCAACCCACTCACTTCCTCACCGCTCGCCTACACGTCCACGACATCGAACAGAGAAATGAATGTTAAATAAATAAATTTTATACATAACACCGTTTACAAACAATTGTTTTGGTGACTGTTATTTATTATTCCCCAGACACGTTTCGCCTTTATAGTGTGGGGCATCATCAGTGGCTGTAAATTTATGTTTTTACGTGTGTGTTATTACAATTACTACATTTAGTACGACTCTTTACATATACACACAAACTGCACACAGATGCTGGTGTGGAACAGCACTTCACATACTTTTCCAGCACTGTTAATTAAAGATACAGTTGAACATTTGCTTACTCGCTATTTTAAAAGCCTTACTTGTTGGTATAAAAAACAGTTTTCCTGCTAACCTACACATGTGTGTTACACACAGCTTGTATTCCCCCCCCCCCTTTAGTTATTGTAATTGCAGAAGTGCCAACCTAGCTTTTGGTGTTATGGTATCTGTGTTTTACATTCTATTAAACTATTTCTCTGCTTCTGTGACTAACTGTTTTTGATTATTATGTGAACGTTTGTATTAGTTACATGGTTTGTGATTTCTAGTGCTTTTAATGTGTTGATCAGAATTTTATTTGTTAAATTGGTGAATTCATTTGAATGTTTGTAGACAGTTGAATGACGAGGTGTTTCATCTATTTGTCCTTGCTGTCGCTGCATTTAATATCCTATACATTATTTCTGCCTACAACATCGCTTTTTACCCAACTAATACAATGCGTACAGCGATGGATAACGTATCAGAGGGTAGGTTATTCACCGAATTATGCCATAGTGTACTCAATTTACGTTGAAGCACGTTGTTTGTTTAAGTCCAAAGTGAGTCCATGGGCGGCCGGCACACAGTTCACCTCACCACAACGCCTGTGTGCACGAGACGCAACCAGACACGCACAACAGGCGCTTTGGTAGCAGCTTGAGGGGTTAGAATTGTGCGTTGCCTTTCCAATGAATTTCAATACGTATCAACGACAATAGGTTCAGAGAGATGCATTTTCCCAAGGACAAATCTGTAAATCCTTTCCAAAGAATATTTTTGCGTAAATCACCCAAAACTACAGAGAAATAATTCAAGATGCCTGCCTTCTGACATCAAGTATTGTTTACAAAGAGGTACCGTGGTAAATGGAAGGTCAGAGACGACCGTGACCACTAAGTGACACTTGATTTCAAACTAAAGGGAGTGGTAAAACATTCTTGTGTAGGTAAAGGAGTGACGGATCGTAATATATTACCACGGGACTTGATGAACACTTTACCTGAAACACTGGAAAAATTTGAAAATTAAATTAATACTAATTGTTGAACTATTGAATGATGCTAGTACTTGTAACCACTCCCAGTTTCTATTTTTAATACTTTAATTATAATGTGCATTTAATCCAAGTATGGACTGCGATTACGCAACGCTAAGTGTTTTCATTTTTCACTTCAATCTTTGGTAAGCTGGGTTTATTTTCGGGCAGATTGTGACATTTTATGTCTGAACCTTTTGTACAGTAATTACTATTTATATTTCTTCTAATTAGTAAATAAGTGATTTAATATTAACTGTATATGTTTAATCATGTTTTGTTTATAATTAATACGAATAATTGTTATAAAAGGGTTCCACAGATTGCAGTTTGTATAGTTGACTGGGTAGCAATAGGATCTTAGTTGTTAAGCCTTAGAGTAAGAAAGTCTTTGTCTTGGTCGGAGCGCAGTTGTGTGCTATGCTCGCGCGGGAAAGCTCGGTCATGGGCTCCGCATGATTTATGTTGGTGAATACAGCAGTAAACAGTTATGTAATGTTGAAATTCGGTTTGGGAAACATTAAATTGTTCATCGGTGTAAATTAAATCGAGTGTATTGATTTCTGGAAGTCGGTATAAGAAATCCGCAGTATCCTGTGCATATTCCTGGCACGATATCAATTATTTGTGACTAAAATTAAAAGTTGTTCGGCTTGCTGTGTTCGTGATGACCAAAAGAGCCAGTCATCCATAACACGCCGAAAGTAATTAGCTGTTTATACGATCCTATATTTTTCTACTATATCTTATTTCCTGATCACATATTCCTTTACATATTGATAAGCTTTTTTTGGGTCACTTCTTTTAATGTTTGCACAGAATGGCAGCCGGATTTACTGCTCTCTTCATTAAATTCTTGATATCTGAGTTGGAATATCAGTTCTTTTTTTGAGATTTTATAGCCTCTAGGTTCTTCGTTAGAAACGTCGAATCTTTAGATTCGTTAAATTCTCTGTCTGCGTATTGTCTCCAATCAATATAAGTGTTTTTTTCTGTTTATGGATGACAGTATATGAGCTGATTCAATAACGTTTCGGATGTTACGCGGAGTCATTAGAGGCGGAAGGAACGGGAAGGATTTCGATGATGACCTTTCAAGAAACCATCCCGGCACTTGTTTGCATTGATTCCTGTAATCTATGGAAAACCAGTATTTCGATGGGCGTTCGAGGATTTGAAGCCACGTCCTTCGTAATGCAAGGCCAGAGCGTTAACGACCTCCCACCATGCTCGATGTTTTGGATTTGTAGATATTCTGGCATAGTCAATTTTGATTTTTCTTCGAATTTTGCATTTTAATAGCATTAGAAGAGATGTTAACAAGGAGAAGACTGCGGTGGCTGGGGCATGTTATGAGGATGGAGGAGGAGAGGATGCCGAAAGTAGCACTGCTGAACAGCGGAAAGGGAAGGAGACCAGTTGGAAGACCCCGTGCAAGATGGATGGACGTAGTGAAGAAAGATGCAGAGGCTAAGGGAGTCGTTTGAAGAAAAGTGGTGGAGGAAACATCTTAGAATGACCGCCAGACTTGGAAGAAGATGTAGAGGACAACTAGGGTTGCCAGATACAGGCTTATAATTTCCGGGGCATTAGTGGGATTAAAAAGTATTTTAGAGGTATGTTTAAAGAGTGAACAAAAATTAAAATTAATCAATAAAAATGTATTTTAGGTAAAATACTATGCTATCTAATATATATATATATACAACATCTCTTTTAGGTTTATTAATTAAACTAGTTGAAAATCAACATTAGGTATTATGAATCAAAAGGAAAAATACTAAACTTAAAACAAAAATCTGTTTTAGGCTTTTTTATACTTAAATAGAAAACCAACATCAGGTATTATCACTCAAAAAAATTAAACAAAAATTTAACACTTCTGTTAGGCTAAATAATTAAACTTAGACAGAAAATCAGAATCAGGTATTATCAACAAATAAAAATTTAACATCTGTCTTTGGGTAAATTAAAATCAACATCAATCAAAATGAATCTGAACCAACAACTTATTTAAAAAATATTTGTCAGTAAATTTTCCATTTTTAAAAGTTTTTCTCCGTTATTGCTTTGCAAAACTGATAAAATTTCTGAGCAAGACACTTCAAAATTGATTGAGTTCGCAATTCACCCTTGATAAAATCCACGGACGTTCTGTTTCACTCTTTAGTCCATAGATTGTTTAACGGGCTAAAGCTTCTCTCACTTCTTTAACTTTACAAAATCATTAGAAACGTTTGTTCTAAAAAAATTGGCCCAGATTTTACTGTTTGGAAAGTCTTTTGGAAGGACCTCAAAAACAGCTTTCAGACATGTGAATTTGTGTAAAGGGAACTAATGTTAACTGCATCTAGAATTTTCAATATCCCATGAAATTCGAAGAGTATCTTCCTGTCAGTAAAATTTGTAAAGGGCAAATGTAGGTGGGTGCAGAAAAGGGGCAAGATGGGTGTTTAGGGGAATTGCCACCGGAGCCTGGGCTCCATTGAAATTTAATTAAATTAAATTAAATTTCAATTCCTCTGATTTAAGGGACAATAGCTCAAACTTTTTGCACATTACATCCTCCCGCTGCGAGTGCGGAATGCTTGGCTTGGTCTCGAAGCCACCGTGGTGAATTAAGTTTGAGAAAAAAAACTGGTATACGGGAATTCCGGGACTGTAACGCATAATTACTGGACACAGGGCCGTATTTAGGCATAGGCTACCTAGGCTGTAGCCTACGGGCCCGCACCACAAGCAAAAATAAAAAAATATAAATTTGTGTATTAGTTCCTGTCATCGTGTTGACATGCGTGTGTGAATATTCAGTATTGTGTTTTTAATCTTTGTCTATTGCGTGCTTTTGTGATGTTAATCGTCTTTTATCGATTGTTTTATCTTAATATGTAGGCCTACTGGTTCATGTTGTTACTGCAACTTTTCAGTTTGTAATGTTGCGTGCTTTTGCTGAGTGTCTTTGGTTGCAACAACAGCACTACAATAGGCAGCACCTCATCAGTCAACAAGTCGATCGTGCGGGCATCACTTGCTAACATCGTCCACTTCAGTCTCGAAAACAATGGATACGAAATTTCTATTCTCCGGATAGTAAAAATATACGAGGATAACTATCATTACATCATTGAATATTTTGCATTAAAGGGTTTATTAATTTAATAATAAGTAATCGATATTGCCTTATATATGTAAAGGGCCCGCACCACAGTTATAGTCTAGGGCCGCACGCATAGTAAAGGGCCCACCACGCGTGGTGGGTAAGTGGTTAGCGTTCTGGCCTCGCATTCGGGAGAACGCGGGTTCGAATCCCCGTCCGGGCATCCAGATATGGGCTTTCCATGGTTTCCCCAAATCACTCCAGGCGAAAGCCGGGATGCTGCCTTCAAAAAGGCCATGGCCGAATTCCTTCCCGTTCCTTGCCTCAATCCCATCCCGCCTCTAATGACGTCGCTGTCGATGAGGCGTAAAGCCCAAGCAAAAAAAAAAGTAAAGGGCCCGCATAGTGTTGCAAACTGAAAAAAAACAAAATGTTTTTTTTCAGATTTGTGAAAAAAAACATGAAAAAAAACTTAGCACCCTCGTTTTTTTTCTAAATTTGGTTTTTTTTTTCAGAAAACTATATATTTGATAAATTATAGTTTTATTTATGGAACTTACATTTTACATGTGTGTTTTAAACCTTACTAAATCATATAATATCTTACATAATGATTCATAAATGTATCTATATAGGTAACATAATTTTTTATTCATCTTCTATGTCGGAACTACGTTCACTAGTATCAGTACTACCAACACAAGTTCGGTCGGAGTTGGAATTTTCTGTTTCTTCTTCTGTCCCCTCTATATCCATAACTTCAGAAATAGTTACATTTTCTTTTACTGGTTGTATTGCATGCAAAAGCTTTTGAGATTGCAATTTTAAATTGTGAGCAAAGTACACACTGTGAATGAAGACTGCGCCGATAGTTCTGTATTACAGTCTTTTAAGTTTGAATTTAAATATATTATCATACAAAATAGGAGCTTTATTTGTTTTCAATCGTTGGTTTACGCCAACGGTTGCAAGGAAATTATTCATAATTACTGACAATGACTCAGTATTATCACTATACGCTGCGAGTTTAACAAGTATACGAATATAAGGAAAGCACAACAAGTAATAAAAAGAGGCAAAAAACCGTAGTTAAATTTCCTAATTTTTTGAAAAGATTCGTAGGTCTACAGATAAATTTGTAGGGCCTGGCAGCAGTAGTTCAAATAGCGAGTATCAATCCAAACAATGGGGAACGGCCGAACGGGGATTCCTTCTCACGCAACCTAGCCCTTTCGGGAAGTCCCCTTTCGTAAAAGAAAACTTCAGTCGATGTTACCAATATTTTTGTAATTTTTTTTTTCTACTGAACCAGAAAGTTATAGTAGATTTAAAAGTAAGATAAGTACTTAGTATAAACTCTAAAACAGTCATATTAAATGATAAATGCCTTAAAAATTTGAAATTTAGTAGTTATGAAAAAAAACATGTCCCAGAAAAAAACATGTTTTTTTTCACAGTTTTTTTTTCATGTTTTTTTTCACGTCAGAAAAAAAAAAACTGTTTTTTACAACACTAGGCCCGCACCACAGGTATAGCCCAGGGGCCTACACACGCTAACTACGGCCCTGACTGGACACGTGACCACAAACAAAATTCGGGGACATTCCCGGATTTCCCGGCCATCTGGCAGCCCCAACACTCAGACGACCCTCCTCATCCTCCTCCTGTCTTGCAATGAATCCCATTTCAGCTCCTTTATCATATCCGTCACTGATTGCATTCTGCGATAATTTCCAAAAACAAATCTAGCAGCCCTTCTTTGCACCCTCTCCAACTCCTGTATTTGATACGTAAAATGAGGGTCCCATACTACACTACCATATTCGAGCAATGGTCTGACCAAAGTTTTGTAACCCAACTCCCTCACTTCTCTCGTACATCCCCTCATCATTCTCTCCACAAGTGCAGAATTTTGAAATATTTTCCTACCACCTGTCCAATGTGTCCAGCCCAGTTAAGCTTGTTATCAAAAGTAATACCAAGATATTTACATTTCAAGTCTTCAGCAAGCGATTCTTTCCCCACCTCATATTCATAATTAACCTTTTGTTTTTTATTTGTGTATCTAATAAGCTGACTCTTCTTTGCATTTATCATCATTCCATGTTTACCAACCCAACTAGATATCCTGTCCAGATCAATCTGCAACTGTTTACAATCCTCTATCGTTTTGATTCTTTTATACAGCATTATGTCATCTGCAAATCAGGTCGGTGATTTGATTGCAGGTCTGTATGATTTTCACTGTCGAATAGCCACTTCGATTATGGCAGGTAACAAATTTAGAACGATCCGCGGATGGTTGTTTGCACTGCCCGTATGAGGGGGCAATGGCCCGCCTGTCACGTGTGTGGGCCGGCGCCGTGTCGACTGCCGACGACAGCAAAGCGAGAATTACGTAAAGCAGAAGCCGTAGCGCTCAGTCGAAGGCCGATGGTGGAGCTGCGAGGAGTGGGCTGGTGCGCCGCAGAGGACCTGCGCGACGGCCTCGCGCCGCCCCCGCTGCGGAGGCCCGCCTGGTAACCACACACCCGCTACTGTGCGTCCGCAGCCCCCACCATCCACGCCGGCCATCCTGATCTGGGTTTTCCATGATTTCCCTAGATCGCTCCAGACGAATGCTGGGATGGTTCCTCACAATAGCCTATGGGCGCCACCTGCCATATCCCGTATATCCCTTCCAAACCATTACCTTTCCTGATAGGTGCAATGCACCCTCCGCCAAACACTTTTAGTGAATCGCGGAGTAATAGTAATAGTAATAGTTGTTACACCTTCATGTGGCAGGTAATTAGGGGAGGTCCTTTAATTACGTGAGATGTTTTTTCGAAAATCTGAACCCCCCTCCCCCGTGGTGGTTATTTCCTCCCCCCCCCTTAACCTTGGAATCGACGTCGTTTGCAGACCTTTCTTAGGTCTACTGTTCTTGAGACGTGACATTTCTTCCGACCCCCTCCCCCCCTCCGCGGTGCTATTTAATCAGATTAAACCTCACGTACTTAATGGACACCCCTTATGTATTTTCACCTGCTACATGTTTCGCCTCCTACACGAGTAATGCTATTAACCTAAATACTCTAAAGTTTGTTCGTGGTTTTTTTGTGTTCGTCTGGCCCTCCTGCGTTTATCTGTGGTAAGTGACGGGTTATTCATCCTATCTTCTGTTATTTTTCTATCGTTCGTCAGTCATTCCAGTCGTCTGAGTCCATGATTTCTACGTCCGTCTGTTATTTGATTGAAACGCAATTTTTTTTATGTATTATCACCAGTAGCAGAATACTATTCTGGCGGGTTGCCTATCAAAGTATGGCCACAAATAATTTTAATTAAATTTTCAAAAAAAAAAAATTACGTTCACTTATTTAAAAAAAATAATAATAATTCATTTCAATGAGATACATGTAAAGAATATAAAAAGCTTGTGTTGCGTATGTTAAAGCGACTGCAAGTAGGGGTTGCCGTCTGACAGACCGTGTGGCGAGCTAACTCTCTCGCTTTTACGTACCTTTAACAGCTGACAATCCTTAATTGTGGCCACTGTTACATAGGCAACACAACATTTTTAAGTTCTCTACATGTCTGTCTTTGAAATTAATTATTATTTAGTTAAAAAAACAAGCGAACGAATTTTTTTTTTTAAATAATATAATTAACAATACTTGCGGTCATATTTTGACAGACAATCCACCAGAATCGTATTGTGCGACTAATAATTATACATAAAAATTTCATTTCAATCAAATAAAAAATGAACGTATAAATCATGCATCCGGGTCTTAGGCTATCTCTACATTGATGATTAGAACATTCATTTCACAACATTTCTCACCGGTTATTTCTCTCTCTCTTTCTCTCTTTTCAAGTTACAACATTGGCACTTGTTTTTGCCATTTCAGATTAATCTTTCGCAGGCTCCATACTGATAAACTCGACTGATAATACCTCAGTAGTTACCTATTACTATTACAATTACTCCATGATTCAGTGTTTTAAGTCATTTGTGCATTTCTTATTCTTCTCGCTTTTTTTCATTTTGGCCAACTATGGTTCTTAACTCTTAGCGCACTATTGCTTCATCCTTGCACTGTGGTTGTCTTTTCTTTGTTGAGTCCATTTCATCCCATATCCAAGGCGCAGTGGTTTAGCTGTTAGTGTCTTGAGAGAACCGGATGCCTTAATCAACATTCTGTACCTATCCCTGCTGTGAATTTCGTTGGGGTCAATTTCTTATTGTTCTATATCTTTTCTCACTAATCTCATCCACTTTACGTTAGTTGTCAGAGGGAATTGAAGATTTTGGAGGTGAGTCTGTGATTGTCCATCCGAACTACACAAACGAGCGTTATGTGTGAGCGGTAACGCCCTGGCCTTGTATTACGCAGGACGCGGGTTCGAATTCCCGTTCTGCCATCCAGATTTCGGTTTTCTATGGTTTCCCCAAATCACTCCAGGTGAGTGCCGGGATGCTTCCTCAAAAAATGTCATGGTCGAATTCCTTCCCGTTCCTTGCCTCCAATCCTTTCCCGCCTCTAACGACCTCTCCAGTTGTTGGTATGTATCTGTATTTTCCCTCTTCTTTGACGGGACCCATGATTTTTACCAGGATCTCTCATTTGAAAACCGAGCGTGGTGGGTGAGCGGTAACGCTCTGGCCTCGCATTCGCGGAATAGAATCCCCGTCCGGGCATCCAAATTTGGGATTTCCATGGTTTTCCAAAATCACTCCATGCGAATTTCGGGATGGTTCCCGTTACTTTCCCGCCTCTAATGACCTCGACGTCGACGAGGCGTAATGCCATAAGGAAAAAAACCGAACTAGAAGATTAATTTCCTCCTTCTCATAGCTGTTGTAATGCTCTCCAGTTGTTGGTATGGGTTCTTATTATGCGCTGTATTTTTCCTCTTCTTTGACAGGACCTATGATTTTTGTAAAATCTCTCGTTCCTTCAGTTCCAGTTTTATGAGTTGCTCCTTTGTAACCATATTCTGGTGCTCTGAGGCATAAATTACTAATGGTCGAACGACCGTATTGTATTTGTTAAATGCTCTCGGGTTGGGTAACTAGCCGAGTTAAGGAAGTGTTATGATACCATATTTAGGCGATCACAGCCACTGTCGCCATTATTGTAGCCCATGAATTTGAGGTTAAATGACAGGGATTTAGATCCATACATGTTGTTACTACCATAGTAAGTTCTTCCCACCCCTCCTTTCGCACACTTGCTATTCAAAACTAAGTGTATTTATATATTGGTAAAGAATGAAGTTGTAGTAGGCCAATCTTCACAGTCCAGTCAAATTAATGTGACCACGACCTACTTTCGACGTCGACGTGAAATAACCAATCACAGAAGGCAGGTGGCAGCACATTACAGTGGAGTGTATATAAAGGATGTCCTAGGGCATCGGAAAGCATTTCACCGTTGGTGTAATGCAGAAACGTAGCGATTTATCCGACGTCCAAAAGGGCATGATTATTGGCTTTCGGGCCAAGGGTGGGAGCATTTCGGAAACAGCTAATTTTGTGAACTGTTTACGTGCCGTCGTGGTGTAAGTATACCGTCCATGGCAAAATGGCACTACTCAAAATCAGCGGCGTGGAACATGTGGTGCACCACGGGCTATAGACAGAGGCGAACGAAGGCTACGGAGATGCGTTCGGGCAAATGGATGTGCAACTGTTGAGCAACTAACCGCCCAGATGAACCAAGGGGCTACCAAGAGTGTATCCTCAACAACGGTTCAACGAACGTTGCTGCACCTGGGCCTCCGCAGCAGACGCCTGGTTAATGCACATATGCTGACTGCTGTTCATCGGCGACGAAGGCTGGAATTTGCAAGCCAGTACCGCAACTCGACGTCCACAGAGTGGCGACAGGTGGCTTTTTCCGATGAATCACGTTTTATGCTCCATCGGGCAGATGGATGTTGGCGCATACGGCATGAAACGTCTGAAAGCAAACACCCTGCAACAATTCCGGAAGGATCCAGGTTGGAGGAGGGAGCATTATTGTTTGGGGAATGTTTTCCTGGCATTCAGTGAACTCGTGATTGTGGAAGGCACGATGGATCAGCACAAGTAGGTATCTGTCCTTGCGGACCATGTCCACCCCTACATGCGAATAATTTTTCCTCAGAATGATGGCATCTACCAGCAGGACAATGCGAGGTGTCATACAGCTCGCAGTGTATGTGCGTGGTTCGAAGAGCACCAGGATGAGTGAACCCTAATCCCCTGGCCAGCAAACTCCCTGGATTTAAACCCAATCGAGAATCTGTGGGACCACCTCGATCGGGTTGTTCGCGCCATGGATCCTCAACCGCGTAATCTAGCGCAGCTGGCCACGGCACTGGAGTCGGCATGGCTCAATATCCCAGTGAACACCTTCAGAAACCCAACTGACTCTCTTCCTGAACGCCTCGCAGAGGTCCGCTCTGCCAAAGGTGGTTATTCTGGTTTTTGAGAGGTGGTCACATTAATGTGACTGGACTGTGTATATTTTCGTGCTAATTTTGATATTGTACAATACATTGTCTATAATATATATTTCATAATTTGTTCTATAAAATAAGTTTTCAAAAAAAGAAAAATATAAAAATACAATGTAAGTGGTGAATGGTGCGTTGCACCCGTCCTAATGTGTACTCGCACGTGCATGGGAGCGTATATGACGGGAGGCGCCCACGGGCTAAATCAAGGAACGGTCCCATCAATCGCCAGGAGTAATCCAGGAAAACCATGGAAAATCAGGATCAGGATGGTGGGATCTGTTCTCAAGACCAGCTCCTGTCGGATATTAAGTTTTCTCGCTCCATAAATCCAGTTTGTTATTACTGCTGCTAACAAATGAGTATAGAAAAGAATCGGCTCTGTCCCCAATTTCTCTTATTTTCTCAGTCATTTGTGTATATACACGTTGCTGGTGCTAAAATGTGTTTGCTGAAATAAGTGCGTCATTTACTTGCTAATTGGCTCTTGACGAGAGTATCGCCTATTGTGTTCCAGGTCTTCCCCTCCACCCAACTCCTTCAACATCACACTCTCTCCAGCTATACCTTTCTGTTGCGAGCACCCTTGTGCGTCCTCCATTTACTTACCGACTAACGCCGCAATGCACGCATCATCAGCACAGAATTATGAGAGCTGTATGTGTACTTCCTCCTTCCCCCGTTTTTCGTTTCAGCCATCTATGAACTACGATTACGCAACTTCATTTATTCTTCCGAATTTCCTACCTCCAACCCCAGTACTTTTCCATTCTCTTGCGCACACTTGTTTCTTCTTGTACTGAGAATACTCCCCTTTTCCCGATTGATATTTCTCTGGTCAGGTACTTTACCTAAAACCTTTTCAGATCCTGATGGAGTTTGGTTTATTATAATAAAAATTTCCGTAGCCATAGAATAAATTGCTTTAAATGTTAATTCTGCAAATGACAAGGTTATTCTGGAATGAAAGACTATTTTATATGCGAATATCACATTTATTATGACCTCATGGCCAAAAATAAAAAGATTTTAGCATGTGTATTAAAATCAGTGGTATTTATAACTTTAATCTAAATTAATTTTTACTAGCTTTTGATTTGCAATATGTATTATTCCTTTATCAACATTTTAACATTAATTGCCGTATAACACCAAGGAATATGAAATTATATTCAGCTATCAGACACATTACAGCATTTAAAATCATGTAAAAAATACATTCCTAACAAATAGAAGAAAATGATTACAGAGTATGACTTAGTTTTACAAGATTCAGTTTGATCTTACGGCTCTTTAGAATCCAAGTCGATAGACAGCTCACGCACTGCGATTATTCGG
Source organism: Vandiemenella viatica (assembly GCA_031002005.1). Lineage (NCBI taxonomy): Eukaryota > Metazoa > Arthropoda > Insecta > Orthoptera > Morabidae > Vandiemenella > Vandiemenella viatica. The sequence goes on from JARYHS010004766.1 coordinate 28,026, forward strand.
TGATCATATTACCGATTTATAGGTATGTCTTGGTCGGCATCTTGCAGGTTGTACACCTGCAAACTCAATGGACTCGCCTCCATTGGAAGCGAAAGAGGGCGTCCACTCTCCTGAGAACTCAGATACCGAGCCTCTATTACGCCTGAATTACCTATCGCTAACTCCCCGACGATCATTTTACATTCTCTCTGCACGAAGAAATAAATGAGCGTAAGCCTGACTGTGTAACTTCCAAATCACTTTTGATCAAAGGCCAACACTATAGGCGCATTCACTCAGAGATACCCTCCCATCAATGGTATGAGTAACACAAATGTTCTCGGAGACTCAGCACCTGTATTGCTGGACTAAAATTCAACCACGGTTGCTTCAAGCAACACCTTCACAGACTACATGTTATAAACTCTCCCAACTGTCCTTGCGGAGAAATTGAAACTTAAACCATCTGCTATTTGGCTGCCGACAGAAGAAGATGGAGATTGATCACTTCCTAGATGCGTTCATGGAAAGAAGGCATTCCGTTGCCCACTTGCACTGCCTCACTCCATGCATCTGAAGATTATGCTATTTATACGATTTTGTACTTGCACTTGGAAAATATTGGCGCCACAATTTAAATTAATTATAAATAACAGGATATTATTATCGGTATGTTATTTATGTTATTCTGAAAAATCAAATAGATATCTGCATGATACTTGAATAGTTATACCAGGTATGTTAATCCGTAATTGAAAGAGGTTGTATGAGTGAAAGCCCATATGGGAATCATAAAAAAGTAAGCTTTCAATTCTACTGTAAGTGAAAATTTTTTTTTTATATAGTTAGCTTTACACGTTTCGACTGCAAGAACGTAATTCTGTTTACTTTGAGCAGACTTTCAAGCATTGTGTACGCCATGGTCCCAGGACTAAAATCACATTTATTTAACCTTTTTTTATCTCCTCGGAGATATTTCCGAGAATGAAGACTTACACGAATATCAGTTGGTCGCAGCTTTTCAGCTAGTCTATAGTTTCGAGTGAAAGGAGCAATTGAAAACATTTTACATAAAAAAGTTTTAACGCAGTTATCACCTGAGGATTGATGCTAACATCACAATGTCTGCGGTTACATCTGTTCGACAGCTTATATGACAGTTCGGTTGCACGCGTGTTGCAATTGACGGTCGTGCACTCGTGCTCCTGAGGTCACGATTGGTCGAGGTCAGCGGATAACTGTTGCTGTTTACTCTGCAAATCCTCGTCACATTGATTCCATTTGCATAAAAGGAAAACAATCTCTTTTTAAAGAGAAGCAGGCGATATATCGTACTTCCTGGATATTGTGATGGTACTACTAACTACCCGTCTCTAAAGACCTCGCTGTTAAGAGACGTTAAGCAGTAAAAAAAAAAACAACTACTAACTATATGCGCACCGTGATGGAATCCGGCGCTGACACGGGGTTAGCTGGTTCCATTTTTTTTTTTTAGCTGTACTGCCCCGGAGCAGCAACCATCAAGGGGAAGGGGGGGGGGTAAAATCAAAGAATAGCTCTATGTTTATGGTTACAACGATATATCGGTACAATAATATAGATATTTATATCAATATTTGTAAATGGTCGATATGATAATTTCGATATGATGCAGTGAAATATCGAAAACTACAGACCCCTTCGTATTTTAAAAAGAAAAAAAATAATATTAATCTTGCAAATAAATGTATGAATAAAAGGGACCAAACTTGGCTATGCTAAACTCAGATTTAGCTCGATAGCGTTCAACCGTTTTATTATTTGATATGTTGCCTTACGTTTGCGTTCGTTAGTTCTTGTTTCCCTCTGGGACATATTACAATATTCTAAAGCGGGTAAAAAAATATGACCGCCTGACCGATACAATTGCTTATTTTATCATGTGTGATTATAGACCTTTTATCCAGTTCAAGGGAAAGATTTTAAGTTTTAATGAAGCACCATTATACAAAGTCCCTTTTCGTGGAACTATCCAGACAAAAATTGTTTGAAAAATATGAAAAAAATTTCGAAAGTTGTAAAGGAGGAGTTCAAAAGTGTGAAGTATGTTTTATTGTTAAGTATAAAATAACAGCGGCTATTTGGAGATTACGGTACTTTTTTGCTGGAAAATTAAATTGAAAGAAGTCATGATTGGTACAATTGTTGGATTACGATATGTTCAAAATTGCAGTTAATCATTTACTCAAAGTAACCTCGTCGGTACCTTCTCACAGGCAGGAACACTGTCACTCAAAATGGGAATAGACTTGATGGGAAAAGGTTAAGCAAACTACGTTTCAAGATCTGTTAACGCTTAAAATTTGCATATCTAATTTTTTTCAATAAACTACCTCAAATTTATTAGTTGATTTTGATTTACATACTTATTTCTAGTTTCTAAAAGAATATATACAAATATCAGAAAATATCGATATTATCGAGATAATGCGGCCGATATTATCGATTTCTGCTTGGCATCGATATAAATATCGATATATTTATCAATATTGATATTAACTTACATCCTTATTTGTGCTGCTGTCGTGCGCCAGATTCATTTGTGAAGAGCGGCATTCTCAAGTTTTTTGCCACCGGCTCGAAAAATTCGTATATCCGCCACTGATTCCGGGTTGTGATACAGTTAATGTATTCTTGCGCGTGTGGTAGATTAAGCACCACCCTAACCGGCCCTCACCACTGGTCGATGTTATTGCAGTGCCTCACACGTGCTAGCTTGTTCGAGCCTTGGCAGACAAACAAATTTCTAACATTGGTACTGCTCCGGTAGGGTAGGAGAGGTAGTGATCACCATATTGTGCACCAAATTAAATCACAAACCTCTCCGCAGTGCGTATGGAGTGAGGGCATACGGCATTGTTGATGGTGATTCGTCCGATGGTGACATCAAGCTTGGCGGTCCCGTTGGTATCTTTGGGAACAGTCGGCCTCAGTGCACCGGCACCGGTTTCAACCTTCTTTCATTGCTCAACCACGACAGAAACAACACAGTTTGAATACACACACACATATAGCAGTTATCTACACAAACATTAACACTTGTCAGGGGCTGAATGGCCAAGGCTAGTGGGCGTGTGTAGGTGTGCTGACGAACTAACCTTAGGGAATTCCAGTTCTGCTCGAAGCGTCTCTTCTGTTCTTCTGGCAGCTCCACTAGAATCTTACCATTGCACTGTTTAGTCTAATGCTTGACACCACTGTGGATTAAAGGCCACAGACCGAAGGTTAGAAATTGACGTAAGTCCTTACCACATGAAGAATGCAAGACTTCCAATGGAACAGTTTATTGGCCTCTGACACGGAGTAGTACAGTTTATAACGTACCTCAAAGTGGATTCCAACTATCACCAACTTATCTAACCCCTGCACTGTAATAGTTAATTGTTAGGCAGATGGTCACCCCGGATAGGAGATGCATGGGAGGGTGGCAGGCTCCTACCAGGTGGCTATCGAAGTAGGCTCGACTACTCTCGCCGACTGCCCGACAGTAAAGACACTACTCCATTTATTGTAATGCCCAAATCGCCTCGGCTAACCTACAATTATGAAGGGGACTGCACTCTAAGGTGCTGACTGCTAGCATGCAGATTTCTGGCTGGTCACTGCTCGAGCGCGCTCAGCATGGCAATGATCGCCGATTGCCAATAGCTCGGCGACTGAATATTCCTATAATTCCCTAAATAGTAATGGTCTTCAAAATGACTCTTACTAAAGCTTCTGCACCGGAGAGTGCGTCAGGAAAACAGAATAACTATATTTACCAGGGAGAAGAGAGATTCCATGGCCTCCATGGCGATTGTCTACGCCACGGCATAGCAATTCATTCATTCATTGTTAGCGGAGATTTCATTAAATAGTAATGCATCGTCCACCAGAATGTCTCACGACCTTTATGGTAAAGAACAAAGCACCTGATTTTAGTATTTATTTTTACTATTACGATTCTTTAAGGAAAGTCAGATTCCCGGTTCATTACTTCATGTTAATGAAAGCACTTCCACAAGTAGCACGATCAATGCTGTCTTTGCCAGAATTATAAATAGCACCTCACGGTACAGCATTAGTATTTATCCACAAAGTACTTCCCTTTGATGACCTCTATGTTCAGAACATCCTCCGTTTAGCCGTATATAAATGCCTCTGACTGTACCGCGATCTTTAATTACACCAAGAACTGTGGAGAACCAGGGGTGGCCAAACCGCGGCCAGCCTTGAACATTTTTCCGGCCCGCGAGATTCATCACACTTTTACAAAATATATTCATTTTATAATGGCCAAAGTAGTGAAAACCAACGTATTAAAAAAAATACATTATTTGTGCATCCGTATATTCAAAAATTATCTGTCGAAATTATGAGTATCATTATTATTATATTATCTATGTTTACATGTATAAATAATAGGAAATACAGTAATAATAACTCATTATGTTTCAATTTTTCACTCCAAATAAATGTCAATGGTGGAACTAAATCTAATATGGGGATATATGAGGGTGAGTTAAATGAAAAACCTTAAATGTTTTTTTAAACATTGTTCATTGTGCAGAAGTGGTACAAAGCTGTATCACTTGTCAACATAACATCCCCCCACGCTCAATGCAAGTCCTCCAGCGCTTACAAAGTGCATAAATTCCTTTAGAAAAAAATTCTTTTGGTAGTCCACGCAACCACTCATGCACCGCGTGGCGTACCTCTTCATCAGAACGGAACATCTTTCCTCCCCATTGCTTCTTTGAGTGGTCCAAACATATGGAAATCAGGGAAGCAAGGTCTGGTGAGTATGGTGGATGAGGAAGACACTCAAAATGCAGGTCTGTGATTGTTGCAACTGTTGTACGGGCAGTGTGGGGCCTTGCATTGTCATGTTGCAAAGGACACCTGACGACAGTAATCCACGTCGCTTTGATTTGACTGCAGGCCGAAGATGATTTTTTAGGAGATCTGTGTATGATGCACTGGTGACAGTGGTCCCTCAGTGGCTCCAAAATGACGCCTTTTTCCCTAAAGAGAGTCAGATAACCTTCCCTGCTGATGGTTCTGTTCGAAAACTTCTTTGATTTTGGTGATGAAGAATGGTGCCATTCCTTGCTCGCTCTCTTCGTTTCCGGTTGGTGGAAGTGAACCCAGGTTTCGTCCCCAGTAACGATTCTTGCAAGGAAGCCTTCACCTTCTCGTTCAAAGCGCCGAAGAAATTCTTCACAAGCATCAACACGTCGTTCTCTCATTCAGGAGTCAGCTGCCGTGGCACCCATCTCACAGACACTTTGTGAAACTGGAGCACATCATGCACAATGTGGTGTGCTGAACCATGACTAATCTTTAAACATGCTGCAATGTCATTCAGTGTCACTATGGCTTCAACTGCTGCAATGTTCTGTGGAGTGACAACTCGTTGTGCCTGACCTGGAGGAGGAGCATCTTCCACTGAAGTCACACCATTTGCGAACTTCCTACTCCATTCGTAGACTTGCTGCTGTGACAAACATGCATCACCGTACTGAACCTTAATTCTTCGATGAATTTCAATAGTTTTCACACATTCACTACTCAAAAACCGAATAACAGAACGCTGTTCTTCCCTGGTGCAAGTCTCAAGTGGGGCAGCCATCTTTATACTGATACTGCGACGGTATTTGTGCATCTGCACTATGCTGCCACCTACAGGCCATTCTGCACGCTGCTTGTAGCACGCTTACCAACTTACAGGATAACGGCGTGAAATTTCGATTTTTTTATTACAAATTTAAGGTTTTCATTTGACTCACCCTCGTATGATTTTATATGCGGCCCGCGGAGTTATGATGCATTCCAAAGTGGCCCGCAAGATCATTTGGGTTGGCCGCCCCTGCTTTAAACACTGTGCCTGGTTCTGTAAGTACTCTTGCCCTTCCTGATGACGCGATGAGAGGAGTGAGTTGTTGTGGCTGGTGTGTGCAGGGCGACGCCGACGCGGGTGCCTGTGGCGGCGACGCCCCGCCCAGTGGCGCCGCCGGCGGCAGAGGCGGGCGACAGCCCTGGACGGCTGCCACTGTGCGCCGGGGCGGTGGGCCGTCTGCAGAGACGCACCAGGGCGCTCAGAGCCGACATCCTGCGCCTCACTGCAGACCTGCAGGTACGCTGTATCACGGTAAATAACAGAAAAACAGAAAACGTCTACTGCTGACAAAAAAAAAAAAAAAAAAAAAAAAATATTAGAAGCATCCAGAAGGGAAGGAGGAAACGAAATGAAACTTCACCGGTTCAGGGGATATGAAATGTTATTACAGTGATCACAAAATAGAGTCAAAAGAAAAAAAAAACTTTGTAGAATGAACTCACTTACCAATATCCCATTGCACCCATTCTAGCCTTATGAATGTAGTGAAATACTTCGTCCACCAACATGTTTGAGTCGGAATGACAGGAAAGATAAGATTAGAGAAGTAAGGTGCCGCACTGATTGTTATTATGAATTCTTTTTTTCCCTCGTACCATTGGGTATTGGAATGCACAACAAAGAGATTAGCACCCTCTACCACAATTTTGTGAATTGCAGAGTATATATGTAGATTGTAAATGTCATGAAGCCGTTGTATCCTCTCCTGAGGCAAGCTGGCCGCAACTGTTGTAACTGGTCCTTGATATTCTGGATACTGGCACAGGGACGGAGTTGACGTCAGAACTGGTCGCAGACATGTTCTATCTGGGACATACCTAGGGATCTTGCTGGTCAACGGGAGTACCTGAACATCACCCAGACAGTTCGCAGATAGAAGAGTAACGTCGGCAAACTGGAGTTTTAGTCATCAGTCTCTCGACTGGTTTGATACAATTATCCGTCTCTTCCTGTCTTGAGCTGACATCTTCATCTCAACATACACTACAACTCACGTTCCCAATTACCTTCCTTTTTGGTTCTTTCCTTAAATTGCTTCCAAAGTGCTGTTTCCACCTACTGTCTTCGAACGATTCGAAAGCCAACTCCTTGATCACGTCAGTTACTGACTCTGTTCTGCCGTACTTGTCTCCTTCGCTTGTTATCAAAGAAAGTCTACTGCATGGAAATGCCCCTGGAATTAGGGTGGTTGCGGATGTCATCTTTGCGGATGCTGATGTTCAGTGCTTGACATCCGCGGATGCGGATGTTTTGCTGAAGTGGATGCGGATGTGGAAAAATAAATTTATAATTATTTAGATTTTAATAATTTATCAAAAATAAATTATAATCAATCTTTTTTCATAATTAAATTCTATTTGCATATAGTAATGCCATATTGATTTATTTTTGCCTGATCAAAAAATGTGGGATGATTTCACAAGTGAATTAAATTATTTACATAATTACGTACACGTCTAAAAACCAGTCTTTATCATATGAACTTTGCGGAGTTCGTGGCTGGTCTAATTCAAGCGTCAAGCCACAAGGCCACGACACTTCGCATCTCCGCGCTCGCTTTGTGTGTGTGTGTGTGTGTGTGTGTTATAACTATACTCCTCTTCGACGTCGAGCTCATTAGAGGCGTGAAAAGATTCGGGGTTTGGAACGGGAAGGAATTCGGCCATGGTCTTTGTTAGAGTATCGTTTGTTTATACTTATTTAATTTGAATTACTGCCTTCTATACTTCAATAATATCTCTGTTATATCTCTAGCTTAGTTTATACTCTGACCAATGTATAAACAGTTCAGTTGTTATTCCGTGCTAAGCTGCTCTCGGCTACATTTTCTGTTGTGCGGTTATATGTATTTCTAATACATAATAAATACGTATCGTGTTCAATAATTGCTTGTATCATATTTAAAAATCTTAACAGGTTATGGGCCCAGTAGCCAGGTATATGTAAAGGCGATAAATATCTGAGGAAAGTAAAATTTACAACCTAGGCAACACGCGGAATTTAAAAGTGCGAAAATATGAGCTCAAGCAATCAATTA
>JARYHS010004768.1:0-35948 GCA_031002005.1 Vandiemenella viatica
GAGTGGTCGGTATACACAAGAGCGGTAAGGACCCACTCTTCCCTCAACACTACCGGCCTATTACTTCTTAGCCTTCTTCCAGCTGTCAGTAAAGTGTTTGAGAGACTGCTATTCAAAAGACTGTACATCCACATAGAAGTAAACAGTATCATCCCAAACCACAGATAGGATTCAGAAAAGGCCACTCCACCACTCAGCAGCTCATGAGAGTCGTCGAGAAAGCCACCAGAGCCTTTAACGTCAAGGAATGCTGCGGGTTAGTGCTACTTGATATCTCCAGAGCATTCGACTCGGTATGGCACTCGGGACTCCTGCTCAAGCTCTATGAGCAGGGGTTCCCAGGACCATATGTGAAACTTATTAGGAGCTACTTCGCCGGCCGCACATTCAGTGTCCGCGTCAAGAATGCTTTCTCTACTAGAAGACAGTTCCAAGCCGGTGTTCCTCAGGGGTTGGTTCTCGGACCAGTACTCTACACATTGTACACTGCTGACGTGCCTAATAACCCCGATGTAGATTGCGACCTACGCAGATCACACCGCATACTTCTCTCTCAGCAGAAGCAGAGCTATTGTAACCTGTCGTCTCCTGGAAGTCGTACAGAAAACTCTTGCTTGGGCTAGGAGGTGGAGAATAGAATTAAATCCTGCTAAAACGCAAGCCATTATGCTTACGCGAAGATGCGACCCAGCGCTACCGGTTATACCACATCCTCTACTACACTCAATGGCAAGGACATCCCTGGTCTACAACTGTTCACTATCTAAGGGTCACACTGGATAGGAGATTAACGTGGCACGCCCACATAGGGAAGTCAGATGCCGAGCGAGTGCGAGATTACAGCAACTCTACCCACTCATCAATTTTAATAGCCGACTACCTTCAAGTATTTGGAATCAAAATATACACTACAATTATCCATCCAATTATGGAATATACATGTCCTGAATGGGCATAGCCGCAAATCATCATATACAAAAGCTAGAAGTCATTCAAAATCGGGCATTGAAGAGAGCCCTACAATTGCCACGACATTTCCCGACCGATGCCCTACACGAGGCTACTGCACTGCCTATGCTCCTGGATAGATTCAGTCTGCTGGCAAAATCTTTCTACAAAAGCTCCCAGAAGTAAAAATCTAATGGTCAAAAACATCGGCCAGTATGACATTTCAGCAGACCGACATAAAGATCATTGAGTTTAATAAATTAATGCACAAAAATAAAGACCAACCAACTCAGAAGAATTGACTAACCTTATTAAATGGAGAAAATACCCTAGGATAACAACTCCCAAAAACACTGCCAATTGAAGAAATGGCAGAAATGGTGGCTGTGTGTGTGGCGATGCTACTGTTCCGACTGCTGGCAGGCGAGTGTGTCCACCCGTCTGAATGTGTCGAGATGCAGAGATGCCGTAGAGCCAACTTTCTTCAACAACCCTTGAGCTGCAGAATTCTTGATTGAAGTTTTTGCCTGTTTGGCATTTCCTTCATTTTTACGTAGGGTGTTTTGATTAATGAGTTTCTCTGTTTGTTATTCTTCGTTTGCTGTAGGCTCATTTAAATTTGTCCTTGGTTTAGTGTTATATTTTTGAATTTGTTCTTCTTAGCTCTCTATTGAAGTAAGTTAAGTGGTCTTTTGTGGGGTCCTAGATTTACTTCATAGTGGGCGAGTGTATTTATTGTCGGATTAGTGTTCGTTTCTGCTTTATTGTAGAAAACGGTTGCCAACTTTCGGTATCTGTCTTTGAGCATTTCGATGTCTGCTACCTGGTGGAGTTGTTTAGTCGGGAACATTATTGGTAAGTGAAGAGCTCTTTTCAGCGCCTTATTTTGTAGTTTTTGCAGAGTGTCCAAATGTTGCAGCTGCGTATGCCCAAACTGGGGAAGCGTATTCCATCAGTGGTCTCACAAGTGACTTATATAATTGGATGCCAGTTCTACTGCTGAGGGTGCTGGTGTGATTAAGGACTGGATATAATTCACCCAATCGGCGCTGTACCCTTTTTCCAATATCTTCAACATGAGCCTTCCAGGTTAGCTTAGTATCTAGAGTGACGCCTAGATACCTGGCTGTATTCACCCAAGGGATTTTTTCATCAAAAAGTTCCAGTCTGGGTCGAGGTGGCATCCTTCTTTTTGTTAACCAGATGGCCTGGCTTTTGGACGCATTGATGCGGATTCTCCATTTTGTCGCCCACTCTTCAATCTGCTCCAGTGCAGCCCGAAGCCTCCGGCCAATCAACTCTGGGCTGCGTGAAGTGGCAAATACTGCTGTGTCATCAGCGTAAAGGGCAGTTTCAGTGCCTTGTTGCATGGGCAGATCAGCTGTATAGAGAGTATATAGTACTGGGCCAGTACACTGCCCTGTGGACCCCAGCACGTATTGTTCTACGTGTGGATGTGATATTTTCTACCTTTACTACAAATGTTCTTTGTTGGAGGTAACTACTAATGATCTTCAAGAATCTGCCAGGCACGCCAAGGGTTGCCATTTTGTAGCAATCCCTCGTGCCAGACCGAATCAAAGGCTTTGGCCACATCTAGGAGTACCACCCCACAGTGATCCCGATAGTTAAATGCACCAGTTGCCGTTTCCACTAGTCGCATTAGTTGATGAACAGTTGAATGGTTAGTTCTAAAGCCATGTTGCACATCGGGTATCATGTTACCCTCCTCAATGTGAGCTTGTAGCCGTTTGAGAAGGAGGCGTTAAAAATTTTGCTGATTGCTGTCAGGAGGCTAATATCTGTAATTTTGAGGAGACTTTGGGTCTTTCCCTGGCTTAGGAACTGGTATGATAATTGCGTGTTTCCATGCAGTTGGGTAGATGCCACTTTCAATTATTCTATTGAACTTACTAACCAATTTATCTACAACAGCAGGTGGTAGATTTTTAATAATTCTGTTGGTAATGCCATCTTCCCCCGGTGTTTTGTCTGGAGGCAAGTTGGACACTACTTCCAGAAACTCCTGTCTTGTAAATGGTGCAATTTCATCATTGTCTCCTCCATCCCGGAGGTAACGCGGCGAAGGCGGAAGTTTGACTAGTCTGATGTGCTGCTTATCTAGTGGGGTTCATTGATAGTTTGAAAGTTTTGCTTCAAAAACATCAGCTAGAGGCTTTCCGCTTTTTCAATTGGTTTTGCATAGTAACACTATTTTCAGTTTGCAGAGATGGTATTAGGCGATCTCTTCTTCAGCAACCTTTTAGTTTCCCTCCAGGCCGTATTGTCCCTCAACTTTCAGCGTCAAAACTTTTGCTTCCCATTCCTTATTTCTGTGTGCAATGATACGAGCTTTAATTTATCTAATTAGTCTGTTAAGACTTCGCCTGTCTTCAGGTCGTCTGGTTTCATGCTTATCCGCGAGACTGTTTTTTCTGCAATAATTTCGAGAATGTCGGCCCGGTAGCCCTTTCTGATGCTTACTGCCTGCCGTCTGATGGGGGCTGATTCATCAATAACCTTTTTGATGCATCTTGTGAGTTGTTGGAGGTCTGTTTCCAGATCTTCCGCGTCTGCTAGTTGTGTCTCTTTATCTGTAAGAATGTGATCTAAAGTTCGGCCAGTTTATACTGCGGGTAGTCTCTTCTTGTTTCTTCATATTCTGTGGTTGCTAGGCTGGGTACTTCAAGAATCACCGGCGTGTGATCCGAAGATAGGCGATTGAGAGCCCTGGCAGTGGGTGTGGCAGGCATATCCCTCGTAATAGCTATGTCTAAACATATCCACGTTGACGATGATTAAATGGCGTATGAGTCGATTCATTCGGTGCAATTATTTCGCAGGCCATGGAGGTCGCAGACCTGTAAGAGTCTTCTGCCGCTGATGTTTGTATATCTGCTGTGCCATGCCTGATGCTTGGCATTGAGATCACCAGCAATAAGCAATTTCCCACGGATTGATAATAGTGTGTCATGGTCATTTTCATCGATGTGCTGTCGCGGTGGATGATAGAGAGCTATGATGGTGATTGGTCCATTGCTGGTCTCAACAACACACCAGTAGCTTCTATATTCTTCATAGCTGGTATGAGGATCTTATAGTGCGAGATTGAGGACCGAACCAGTATAGCCGTGCCTCCACCAGCTGTTAGCCGATCTGCCCTGTATGTTCTGTAATTACGTGCCGTAAATTTGAGACCAGGATTGAGGTGGGTCTCGCATATTAAGCATATGTCGATTCCTTCTTGTTGTAGAAATTCAACTAATTCCCCCCTTTGCGGAAAAACTCCATTGGCATTCCGTGTACAGAAAGTTAGATTGATCAGTTGCTTATGTCTGTTAATATTGGGTGTCGCTTGCTGTTGAGTTGGCTGTAGGTTTTGAACGTACTAGGACTTGGTCCATTAGTTTGTCCATCTTAGTTGCTATGCTTATCCTTAAAGTCATAGTAGATTCTAGCATTTCAACTAAATTGCTTTGATCAGCTGTTGGCAGGTTGTTGCTAGAGTTTTTGTTGGTTGAGACAACAGTGGAGAATGATTGCAACGCTTCTGTAGTATGTGACGGTAAGGCTGGCCAGTTCTCTGTATTGGTTGTTAGAGAAGGTGGCTCCATTGTTTGATCACCTCCTGACCGGCTATCAGGCTGATTATTATTTGCTGTAGTAGGAATCCTGCCTCTCAGACGTTGGCGTGCTTCTTTTGCAGCAGGACAACCCCGTTAAAAGGCTACGTGTCCTCCTCCACAGTTGGCGCATTTGATGTTGCGAGCTTCTTTAGTCATATCACAATTGCTTGGTGGGTGCTGTGGACCGCATTTAACACATCTGACTGGCATATTACAATACCGTTCTACATGTCCAAACGCTTGACAGCGATGATATTGTGGAGGTCCTTGATTTGCTCTCATTTTCTACACAGAGATGGTGAGTCCAAGCATTCTTCTTATTTTGTAATTTTTTTTATTTTCAATCGTATCTGGTAGGATAGTGAGGAATAATGGCACCACAGTGCCTGTTCCTGGCTTTTTCATTTGCACTACTGAGGTGATTTTATACCCCATAGTAGCGAGTTCTGCCTTCATCTCTTCAACAGGAATTGTGCCAGGTATTCCACGCAGTACCACCTTCAGGTAATGGATTGGCTCCGGATTGATGGTGCAGTATGGTACTTCAGCTGCGGTGAGTTCTTCCATGGTAGCTTTATAGTCTTCCACACAGAAATTATTTATTTTGTACTTGTCAACACCTTGAGGTTTGACATTGATACTTCTGGTACACTTATCCTTGAGTCTTCTATATAGATCTGGGTATGAGCCCGAGTAAGTTATCATGAATGGTGGAATAGCTTTATTATGAGGTGGTAGACTAGTTTCCTCAGTTTCTTGAGTACTGTTCTCCTCTTTCAGGTTGCTATATCTGTTGGAAACTTCCATGGCCTCAGAAGGTTGTGTCTGTCTGAGCCTAACTGGTTTCTTAGGACGAAGAAACTGTTGTTCTTCTTGGTCCTGTAACTGCTGTTGCTGCTCTTCATAGACCGGTGTGTTCTGATGTGTTACAGGTGGATTTTTTTTATTATCTAGTCTCTTGCGGGGGGCTTGCGGTGGAGTATCCGCAGTGTTCTTCTTCCTTTTGCTTCTGCTACTCTGCTGGGTCTGAGCAGGTGCATCTGTAACATTCTGTTCAGGATTCAGTGCTTCTGTCACATTCTGATCTGTGTTCAATGCTTCACTGTAAGCGGCTGTCACTTGAGGGTTTACATTGTGAGTAGTTTCATTTGTCAGACTCTGATCTGAAATGCTTGTCTTTTTCAGCTTTTCAGTACAGGGAGCTGGAACGCTTGCACTGAAGACGATTTTTTTCATTATTCCCTGCCTGTTCTTCTTTGGGAGATGACCAAGGATCATGTCGAGTTCGTGTTTATACAAAGGAAGATAATGCAGTACTCTGGGATTTGCCTCTGTTCTTCCTCGTTGAGTAGAATTCTCTGCCATATCTTTTGATCCGGCGAGGTTGCACGATTTTGCGGTTTTAACCAAATCGGTTTGACCCCGTCTATTGCCGTGTACATCGCCTACCAATCAAAGAGCAGCACGAAGCTTCCCTTGGCAACAGGCTATTTATAGGAGCCAGGACTGGCTCGCGAGTCAGTAAGTGTCTTGTCCTTGTATGCAAGAGTTAACATGGTGAAGGCAACGATGGCAGTTGCCGAAACGTTGTTAAAAGATCTATATAAATCAATTAACCGACAGAAAACCCGAGAGTTATTTATTTCAACAATACGCCGGGAAAAACTAAAATGTCATGTACTATCCTGTTGAGATCAGGCGAATTTGGTGGCTAAGACATCAACGTAAGCTAACTATCGTGCTCTGCAAACCACTGTAGCTCCATTCTGGAATTGTTACACAGACAATTATCCCGCAGGAAGATGCCTTCTCCGTCGTGGAAGACATAAAGTACGATGAGATGCAAGGGGGCTAAAATAAATTTCACGTCGTCCACAGCTGTCTTGGTGCCTCCGACCACTGCCACAGTCCCATAAAAGCCCAGCTGAATGTACCGCATAGCATGATAATGCTATCTTAGGCCTGCGTCAGTGACGCGATGCATGTTTTGAGCAGCCGTTCGCTTGGAAGGCGGCGTATCCTTACACGACCATTGCCCCAGAATAACAAGAAATGTGATTGATCACACCAGGTAACATGTATCCATAGATCCAGGTCCAATTTCAAAAATCTCATGGCCATTGCAGTCATAATTGATGATGTCATTGGTTCAACATGGGAACACCTATGGCCGTCTGCTGCGGTGCGCCAAACGGTGTGCTCCGAAACACTTGTCGCTATACCAGCACCGTAATCTGCAGTCAGATCTGCCACAGATTGCTCCCAGTATTGGTTTACAGAGCAGGCAACCTCCGATCTCCACGTTCTATCATGAGGCGCAGGTGTCCACCATCTGGTGGCCTACTCATGGTATCGCCGTCCTTAAACACTTATCACAGATACTAATCACAGTATCACACGAACAACCAACCAGCTTCACCGTTTCCTAGGGCACCGGTACATAATATTCTTCTCTTTGTCTTAGTTACTTATATCAGTGAAGTTTTCCATTTGCCACATCTATCGTCACTAGAATGACTCCCCACGCGTCTCTGCTTCGTTTCATTTATATATTTTCCTTACCGCATGACATACCCACAACGTCACCACGGGACGTGGTCATAATGTTTTCGCTCATCAGTATAAAATAATTGCTATTAGGGCCAGCAAAGTTAGCGCTCACACTAGGCGACGATTTTTATTATTTTTGGTACAATTTTTGAAAAAACAATTTTAATCGAAAATAACATTCCCTCAGACTGAAGTATTGAGAAAATCCCTCTAAATAATTAAATTATGTACAAATTAAAACACTTCACATGGAGGTTTTGAAAACTGTTTAACTTCAGAAATATATTTCCACCAAAACCTAAACATACCAAAAATGATATGAAATATTCGCGGGTTCTCCACCAGATAATATTATCGAAAGACTAGCTTTCCGAGGCTTACTCTGCCACCATTGTCAGGTCTACTGTACGTATGTGATAACTAGAACCCGCGAAGATTTCATATCAAATATACGCCAGGAAAAAATGCATGCATCTCAGCAGTTTCTTAGATATAATATGGGTACTATACAGTAAAAAAGCTAGCAACATCGTGAAAAAGTTTATTTTAGGTTGGCTGGTTTATTGTATTTATGTTTTCTTATAGATGCGATACGTCTGGCACCTGTGAGCGATTCTTTATACCTGCGCGCATCCCATCCCTACAGGTAAAAATTGTGCATTCTGAAATCATTTTAAAGCGAATTTTCTTTGTTCATAATTTTCTTTATCTTTTTAGCAACATGAATTTGTAGTTGCCAAACAGTTTCAACATTGCTAACATCGCGCTTGATTCAATTAAAAAATAAAGTTATCTTCAAACCATATTAGCACAGTTATAAATTTAATGTGGTATGGGTTTCTAACCAAATAATCTAATATTAATTTGACGGAAAAAAATAGGTTGCTAAATTAGGAGTCAGACCAATTAAGTCGTGGCCGTACTTATAATCAAGAATATGTTAGTAATAATAACAATATTAACCATAATTCTATACTTAAAAGTACTTATACACCGTTAAGCAGGAACCAGCTACAGAATATGAGGACAGAAATGGCGCGAAGAGTTAACACCTTCAAAGTAATAAGCGGAATGACAAGAAAAAACTAAAAACTGCACAAAAGAAAGGTTCCCTTACGTCCAATTGTGAGCGCCATCGCCTCACCTACACATTCACTAGCGCGGTATGTTGCCAGTAAACTGAAACATCTTGTAGGATGTATCAGATCAGCCGTAAAGAACTCCTGTCATTTTATTCAAATTAATAATGTCCTGATGCTACAAAAGACTCACTGTTTTTTAAAGTGCCTGTATACGAAGCAGTTGCAGTAATACATACGAAACTTCTTGCACAGAGTAAAACTACTGAGTATGCTGACCTGACAGTGTTCTACCTTAAGTCAACTGTTTTTCAATTTGCTGATTAGCTTTAATCTTAAGTTAAAGGTGCGATCATGAGCTCACCACTTTTGCCTGCAGCCGCCAACTTATTTATCAAAGCATTCGAAAAGGAGCTTCTTAACAACGCGCGCCTAAAACCTACAAATTGGATCCAATACGTTGATGACACCATTTTCATCTGGCCTAAAGCTAAGGAGAATTTGCAGGAATTCTTACACCACCTGAATAGTGCCTACCAAAGAATTCAATCTGGTTCATGAGTGTGGCGATGGATATTTGGGTAATAATTGTTTACATCGAGCTCACTAGCTGCATCAAGAATGTCGTTTCGCTGGAGCGAAGAAACAATATTAAAATTTGTTTCTAAATATGTAGAACATGAATGCTTGTAGAATATTAAGTCCCCAACTATAAAAACAAACAAAGGAAGCAATCTGCACGCATGGATTTGGAAAATACAATAAACATACCTGGATTTGGTGAGAAGTAAATTGAAAATTAAAAACATCTGCTTAGTGCACAATTTTATTAATTATTTAATTAATTACAATAATCTAGATTATACATTAAGATATTATTCCTATTGTTATTAGAAGTACTACCTAAAGCGATAAAAATTGTTTTAGTATTATCTAATCACAGAAGTTAAAATAATTAGTCCAAAAATTAAGGCGCAGGTACTGAAATAGTTTACATTCCTTCAGTAAAATGATTCAGTTTACTGGATGCATCTCTATGAAACATTACCTTAATTCCTTTAATGTTTCATAGATTCCTTCACACTGTGATGAATTAAGAAATAACCGATTTTCCGTGTATCAATACGAGGTGTGAGTGTCTTTAAACTACATCCGCTGGCAATAAAGTAGAGAACTGCCTGTAATTACGTAGTTGTCGGCATTGCACTGCTTAAATAGGTATCTTCACGGTGGATTTGCGACTGCATTTTCACTGACACAACTTTTCGATATTCTCAAACTATTCGTCTATCTTCTAATGCTAATTCCTTCAGAAGACAATTTAGCTCCTAGTTCATCCCTTCTATTAACCAATTTTCGTACCCATTACCTTTTTTTTATCGCATAAACTTCTTCATCCATCTCTTATAAAATAGAGCTTAACATAAGCTGTATCAGCTCATTCATTTGGTTGCGTTGCAGCCTATTCATCTGGGGCAAAATACCACGCTACTCGTATACTGTACTCGACCGTAGTGCGAACGATTTTTGGTCAGTAGTGAGTAATTTAGCTACTAAACTACTCGCCACTAGACTAAATTACTAGCCCAGTGTGAACGAGCCATTAGATATCATTGTTAACGAGGGTAAAAACTTTAGAAGGCATAGCATTATATAGAAGATTTTCTTTATGACAGAATTAGTAATATAAAAAATTTAAATTTAAATTTTATAAAACAGGAAGAAACTTGAAAGATAAATTTAGCACACAATTAAAAATATTTTAAATAAACTGATTTTTTTAGTATTTAAATATTGTGTTTTACGCAAGCCTACTTCTTTTTTGTCAACGCACTAAATGCACGATATTTCACAACTGTCCGTGTAAATATTAAAAGCCTAGTGATTAATTTTAGTATCTTTAATTTTATAATAAAACAATCACAAAGCCGAGCTTTTAGCTTGTATCATATTGCACAATACAACCTCTCGTGCCTTGCACTATAGTAAAAATTTGAGTTGACATCCTGATCCAGGTTGCATTTCAAATTTACCACAAATTCCGCTATAACTGCCGCTGGAAAACCAATACTTCAATCACACGCAAATTAATTCAAGTTAGTGGCAACAATGCATGGCAATATAAATTTTATCCAAAATCTTCATGAGTTCTTATTTCTTTCTATCTGTGACTCAAATCGATATTACAACGTTTGAACAGCGTCTGAAATAATAAAATCAATAATACGGTGTAAGAGGAAGCTGTATGGGAGGCGTCTAGATCTACTGTCACACCACTGCCGGCTAACTAGCAACCACAACCAGATGAATGCCCACAACAGCTCTGCTGGCAGACCGCCAACCAGGACCACCACCTTCCGCCATTCACTGCCATTATTTTCTTGGCAGTCTACTATGGAGTTCTTGTCTCTCGACATTTTCTCCTTATTCATTTGATGGTGCATTGCGTCACTTTGGGTGTGTCTTTTTGGTTGGCGTTATCTGATTAAGTTTTTATTTTGTCTTTTCATGGTTGCCTGAGCAAAGCTAGCGGTCTTCTGTGCCGGCCGGTGGGAACTTCATATCGACCGAGCACGCTGACCAGTGGGTTGTTGCTCGTCTCAGCTTTCCGATAAAACGCCGTAGCGAGTGCTCGGAAGCGGTCTTTAATGGTAGGAACGCCTGCCGCCTCGTGCAGCGCCGCAGTCGGGAAGCGCGATGGCAGGTGTAGGGCGCGCTTCAGCGCCCTGTTCTGGATGACTTGAAGCCGGTTGACGTGCTTGTCCGCCGCGTAGCCCCACACTGGGCAGGCGTACTCGAGAAGTGGCCTGACCAGTGTGAGGTAGATCTTCACGCCCAGTGCAGGTGGAAGCGCACTGGTTCTGTTCAGGAGGGGGTAAAGATCATGCAGTCTTCCGCTGGCCCTCCTGCGTACTTCATTTATGTGTGATTGCCACGTTAGTTTGGAGTCGAGTGTGACTCCAAGGTATTTTAGGGTTGTCTTCCATGGAATGTCTACTCCGTGGAGTTTCAGTACTGGATCCGCGTGGTTCCTGTTCCTCGGACCGTATTTCCTTGTGATGACAATCGCCTGGGTCTTCGCGGCGTTTACTTCTATACGCCATCTGCGCGCCCAGGCCTCCGTCTGCTGGAGTATATCTTGTAGCCTTCTGGTGGCGATGGCTCTGCTACGGCTGCTGGTGACATAAGCTGTGTCATCAGCGTAGGTAGCCGTCTGCACTCGGTCCGCCGTGGGAACGTCGGCCGTGTAGAGGGAGTAGAGTGTTGGACCCAGTACGGAACCCTGAGGGACTCCTGCCATGATGCGCCTTCTCGTTGAAGTTTTCCCGTCGACTCTGACATGAAAGGTTCTTCCAAGTAGGAATGAACGGATCATCTTCACTAACGGCCCCGGGAAGCCTTGTTGGTACAGTTTAAGTAAGAGCCCTGTGTGCCACACCGAATCAAACGCTCGTGCGATGTCGAGCGACACGAGGGCACAGTATTCCTTGTGCAGGAAAGCTCGGGTCGCGGACTCCACGATGCGTAGCACCTGTTGTGACGTGGAGTGGCCACGCCGGAAGCCGAACTGATGAGCGGGTAGGATGTTATTCGCCTCGATGTAGGAGTTAATCCTTTTCAGGAGAAGCCGCTCGAAGATCTTACTGACGGACGGCAAGAGGCTGATCGGCCGATAGTGCTGTGGGAAGATGGGATCTTTCCCGCTCTTGTGTACCGCCACGACTTCGGCGTGTTTCCACCGACGTGGATATCTCTTCGTTAGCAGGATTCTGTTGAATAAGTTCGCTAGGTACACCGAGGCCTCGGGCGGCAGGTTCCTCAAGCACCGATTTGCAATCCCATCGTGGCCGGGTGCTTTGTCCAGCTGTAGCTTCGTCAAGCAACTGGCCACCTCCGCTGGGGAGATCGGTTCTATCTGCTCTTCACCATCATCAGCGTCGAGATATACTCGTAGACGGCGTCGAGCAGCACGCAGTTCCCGGTCATTCACGTTTGCTTCAGATGGGCGGAAGTTCCGTTCGAAGCTGTCAGCCAGGGCATTCGCCTTGGCCGCTGGCTTGTAGACGAGCCCGTTCACGCCGTGCAATGGTGGGATGCGCTGTTTTCTCTTAGTGAATTTGCGGGTCTGCTCCCACATGGTTCCATCGTCAGGCTTGAGCGAGGATACGCGGGCATCCCACTCCCGGTTCCGGTGCTCAACCAGTGCCGCTTTCAGTTCCTTCTGTAGCCTGTTAAGGAGTCTCCTAGTGACAGGATTTCTGGTGATCTTCCACTCCTTGCTGACACGGTTCTTGTGCCGGATAGCCGCAATTAGGTGTGGTGGAAGCCGTTGCGTAGGGACTGGTCTTCGGTTTGCGCAGAGGTGTGGATGCTGACGTGGCGTCCTTGACTATTTCTTCGAAGGCGCGCAGTGCCGTATCCACGTCTTCGACTCGCTGGTTGGCTAGAGCAGTAGAGACGAGTTGTCGGTAGCTTGCCCAGTCAGTGTTGCGGAAATCCAGGTGGTTTTCTTCTGTTTCCTGCCACGGTCCAACATCCACTGCGACTAACACCGGCGAATGGTCAGACGACATCCGGTTGATAGTGGTCGCGTCTATGAATCCAGTAAGGCCTTTGGTCACCGCTATGTCAATGACATCCGGCCGGTAACCGCTGGCTGGGAAGTGTGTAGGCTCTTCTGGGCCCCACACACACATGTTGTGCCTGAGGGCCAGACGTCTCAGTAAGTTGCCAGCTGGGTTCTTGATTCGACTGTTCCAATCGGGGTGTTTCGCATTGAAATCACCACCGATCAGAACCTTGCCCCTGATTGTCGCCAGCGCGGTGAGGTCGGCTTCCACCATCTGCCTGGTGGGGGGCCGGTAGACTGCCACGACCGTAAGTTTACCGGTAGCAGTGGTCACCTCCACTCCGACGGCTTCTATTTGCTGCATTGGCGGTAGAATCACTTGGCAGTGCGGTATTCTGCGTTTGATGAAGACTGCAACTCCTCCCCCGGCGGTGAGGTGGTCTCGTCTGTAGCAGCAGTAGTTAGCTGCTGAAACACGGAGTCCCGGCTTGAGGTGGGATTCGCTGATGAGGCAGACATCTATATCCTGCTCCCTCAGAAACTGCCGGAACTCAATCATCTGTGAATACATGCCATTGGCGTTCCATATGCAGAATTTGAGATTCCGTATGTGGGGTCCTCTATCCATTGTGGTTGTGGCAATTGCATATGGGAGATGCCGAAGCCGACGTCGCTGAAGCATGCATGTTGCTTGTCATGGTGTCGATTCTCTGCATCGGGGTGACCATCATATTCATTATGGTATTCATCAAGGTGATGAGTTGCTCCATGGTGTCTGCAGGTGCTTGTGCGGCCCGCTGCATCCTTCGCTGGATGGGATTTGGTCTGGCTGCAGGTTGCCGTGATTCTTGTAAAGCAGTCTCTGTTGGTTCCTGTATTCCCCCTGGGCTGTCAGGAGGATTTCCATAAAAGCCGCCAGTCGACAACTGCTTCAGTAACCGCCCAATTACCACAACCATTCGCCTCACGTCTAGCAGCCGTGCCATCTACCAGCCAGTACAAAATAACCGGTCCGAGCAGGCATGACTCGGGCGTGGTAGGTACAAGCAGGCAGCATAAAGGAGGTGAATCTCCTGTCTATTATGTCATATATCAATCAACTTTGTTCTTATCATTGCTGTCTCTTCTTCTAGCACCTGCCGTAACAAATATGTTGAGACCTGCAGACATCGCGTTGTGGCCAGTTGAATCAAAGCTAAGCCATAAGGGGAGTCCAACACCAGGTCCGAGCAGGCATGGCGCAGCAGCAGACAAACCCGGCAGTATTAATAACAGCAACGAGAGGTAGGTATACAGATAAAACAAGCTTGATGCTTAAAGAGAAAATGAATGAATTTAAAACTAGAAACTGTACTGGGGCTACACGGAATTCTGAAAATTTTGTTGGATCACTTAACTTTATATACCCTTGCTTCAGTCTTTTGCCAAATAATATCCGCTAATTTGTCAACAATTAGTCCACCCCCGCCATTAAAGCTCAGATTGTGCTGGAAACATCATTTTACGTTCAGAAGAGTTTAAATTTTGTATCCTCAAAAAAAAAAAAAAAAAAAAAAAAAAAAAAAAAAAAAAAAAAAAAAAAAGGTAACTAAATAGCGTGAAGTTATGACCAGTTCTCACCTATCTATTGGGTATAAACTCAGTGTGAATCTAAGATCATGACGAAATTGGAGGAGGTTCAGGACAGGCAACTTGCAAAACCTTCGAAAGGTTATTTATTGCTCGTTTTCAACATTTCTATCCGGGGACTTCCCATGTTGCGATGCCACTTGATATCCAAAGAATGAAAGCTGTTGTCAACGTATGTAACGATGACGAGTTTTTCATATATATAGATTCTACTTGCTTCTGAAATATAGGCGCGAAAAAAAATCACACGGTGGTCGTACTTTTAAGGAGGAATTCGCAGGCCATAATTTCGATTTTTGAGGTGGAAAAATTCCGGTAAATCTCTCAGATATTTCCAAATTCCAGAAGAAAAATCCAGTCATTTTATTAATTTTTTTCGGCTGTATCTTATTAATGGTGCGATTAAGTTGCCAGGTTCTTAAACTTAACTACATACAAACACAACAGCCACATCAACGTGTTGCTGCATACTGATGGTAGTGGGATTCCCAACTTATCGTGGCTAGTTAGATCATCAATAAGAATCCAATGTGGTACTATACACATATGTGACAGATATCTGAAGAATTTCGACAGCAAAGATTTCCTGTATCCAAACGAGATCGATTGCGCAAGGGCTCATTTTATTATTTAGTTCCTCAAATGGAATGACACGGTGCAAACCCTGAATTTCATGAAGTCCAGCCGCAAAGCATGGAGCGTCCTTGAATAGCTAGGTGGAACCCCACATAACCCTCAGTCACAGCATCAGGTCACTCCAGACCAAATAGCAAGTCGACTTGCCAACATGTCTAGAGTGAGAGCCGATGAAGACCATACTCGTAAAGTGAAAAACAATTGTTCAATCTAAAAATAATGTACTCTGCCCCTACAAACCTCTCATCCCCTTTCACCGATGTAGAGGTGGCAAGGGTCATCAAACAAATGAAGAATGGGAAGGCTCCAGGTTTTGACGAAGTTCGCCCGGAGTTCCTTACCCACTGTGGGAAACATACCAAAAAATGGTTGGCCCGCTTCTTTACTAACATACTACAGACAAGTGTCATCCTTGCTGAGTTTAAACGGGCAAAGATCATAACCATTCTGAAGCCTGGAAAAAGCTCTGATGCTCCAGAGAATATTAGACCTACTTCACTGCTAAGTACTACTTACAAGTTATTTGAAAGGATCATCTACAATAGAATCATTCCAATTATTTTCGCAAACCTCCCGGTTTAACAGGCAGGTTTTAGACCTGCAAGAAACTGCGATGAACAGGTGGTGACCTCGGAAACTCACATAGAAGCAGGATTCGAGAGACGATTGAAGACTGATGCTGTATTTGTTGACCTGACCGCAGCCTACGGTACGGTGTGGCGAGACGGCGTGGTCTCGTACAAACAGCTGAGCATTTTAAAGTGCAAAAAATCACATGTCTGATCAATACCATGCTAGCTAGCCGAACTTTCCAGGTTGTCTCAGATAATGAGTTAAGCAAAGTAAGAAGAGTGAGTAATGGTCTCCGTCAAGGCTCAGTTCGTGCCCCACTTCTTTTTAATGTATATATTTCCGACATTCCTCAAACAGAATCCAGACAATTCTCTTATGCTAACGATCTGGCAGTAGTACAACAATCCGATAACTTTCAGCAAATTGAAATTAGTTTAACAGCAGGCCTCAAAACCCTGAACAAAGAAAGGGTGACTCGTACTCAGTTCCAGCACGACGGAAACTAGTGTCTTCAATTTGAACAATCTGGCGGCGAATCTCTCGCTTGATGGTCCTCTTGATGGCACTCTCCTCCGAAACAACCCCTTCCCCAAGTATTTGGGAGTCGTAATGGATCGCACATTGTCGTATAATAAATATCTAAATAACCTTCCAGCAAAACTAAGAACCAGAAATAATATTCTGCAGAAGTTAACTGGCACCTCTTGGGGAGCATCCGCCTCCACACTCCGCACATCAGCACTGAGCCTTGTGTATTCTGCAGCAGAGTACTGCCCATCTGTCTGGATGAATAGCGCCCACGCCAAAATGATTGACACAGTTTTGAACCAGACAATGCGGATAATTAGTGGATGTATCAAGATCACTCCACTGTACTGGCTACCCGTTTTGTGTAACATCGAACCGCCCATGATAAAACCACACACTCGGCTAACTGTCCAATATAATAAGATCTGTCATAACTTGTATCTGCCCATCCAAGACTACATGAATAATAAATTTCAGAGATTTAAATCATCAATTCCATGCCTAAAATCTGCTAAACAGCTTATATCTGATAATTTTAATGGGAGAGAAGCATAGAGAGTGGAGTTGATAGCCTCAGCCCCACCAGAATGACACTCCCTGTTTGACAGTCAACAGGCACTACAGGGACTCGATCTTCTTCGCAAGACCTGGGCAGCTCTTAACAGAGTTCTTGATTTTGAATTTTAATTATAAATTAATAATACATCGTATTATTGATTTAGTTCATTGCTATAAGATAAATAAATAAACAAACAACAGTATTACACAGCATATTTTACTCTATTTGGAAACTCACCTCGCATTGAGGATTCATTACAAATGAGTGCAAGTACATGATTGATACAATCTGAATATCTTTTCACTAATTTACTTGAAATTTGGTCATAAATGGAAGTAACTTTTGGCTTTAATTGTTTCATGAGTTTATTTATTTCTGAGACTGTTACTGGTGGCAATTGCATCTGCACAAATATATTTGGGAAAGGAGTCCGAAGAAGCCTTTTGTCACAATGTGGGGATTGCTTTTTTATTCATAATTTCTCTACAACTCAAGTAAAACGTTTGTTAAATAGTTCACAAATTTCCCCTACTTCACTATGCATAGATCCAGTTTGTTCTATTTTTATGTCTTTATAGTAATTTTCCTGTTTCAGTTTTTATCATATTCCATATAGTTTTCATCTTATTGTCTGAATTCGCTATATTCTCTGATATATACCCGTTCTTGGCCTTTCTTATTACATTACTTAATATTTTAGATTAAAGTTTATAATGAGTTTTCAGTGTACAGTTATCTGATTCTCTTACTTTTAAGTAAAGGTCCCTTTGTGTTTTACGAGATACTCAGATACCCTTTGTTATCCATCCCTTACCCAGTTCACTGTTTGGAGTGTTGGAAAATTTCCTTTTTATATTTTTATTTTTATTTTTTTATTATTTTTTGAAACTTCCTTTGATAAGTGTTAGAAATATATTTAGAAAGGAATCAAATTTTTCATCATATCTTCTATATACCCAGCTTTTCTTTATCTGTTTAACAGTGTTTCTAGACCTAATACATAATAGCTGGGCATCATGATCTGAGGTAACATTTATGACTGGAAGTATGTTATAATTACTGTACTGTGAAATATGCATAAAAAATTATCAATTGCAGTCCTGCTATTATTTTGTATTCTTTTAGGGAAACTTACAAGTCCTGTTAAGTTAAAAGAGAACATCAAGGCGTCCATATCTAGCCTATCATTACTGTAATAGAGAAAGTCAATATTAATATCTCCAGATAAAAATATTTGTTTGTTATTTGAGAAACATGATAGCAAAAATTGCTATCAATATGAGCTCTTCTTTCCCATATTCCAGTTTTGTAACACAGCTTTCAAAGTGTTGTTGTATACAATACTTAATTACAACTACACTTATTCATTGAATATTATTTTTAACAAAAGTGTCAACTCCCCCTTTCTCCATTTTACATCTACAGAAATGAGAGCTTAGTTTATAATTTTGGATGGACAGCTGAGATATTCCTGTCTCAGTTACATGATATTCAGATAAGCACAAAACATCGATATTAAAATTTCTGGAATTTTGAATCTCTTCTAGGTATACGATAATGTCAACAGTTTTACTAAATATTCCTCTAATATTTTGATGGAGATTAATGGTCTGAACACTTTGATTCAATTACCTCTTTCACTAACCTGGCTTCCCATGATATCATCAGCAAAAAGAAGCGAAAGCTTCCTTTTACCTTTTAAATTCAGATGGAGTCCATTGCAAGTAAAAAAAAATGGTATTTGCCCTCAAACTTGGGCGCAAGTCACGTGGACGAGCTGAATAGTTAAAAGATGTTACACGAGGAGATTGACCCCGTACTGTCTTGTCGAGTCTTCTCGCAAGAATGTTTTATTTAGGGCCTTTATCTAAAGATTCTCAAGTCTTACAATTGGTTACAATTTGGTTACAATTTTTATTATTATTTACCCATTGCTTCGCACGAGCGTGTTTTGGCGTGTATAGAAATGCCCTACCCTCATTTATTTTTGAACTAAATATTTACTTACAGAAACAAAAACTATAAAATTAATATATAAATGTCCTTTTCCTTTTACCTTAGATTCTGTTTTCATTCTACTGTCCAAAAAAAAATATTCTTATATTTTAATACAATATAATATATGAAGTATAAGAAACTAAAGCTACGTGAAACAACACTATGAAGCCATACCGAGAATCAGTTGTTCATTTGGTCAGAAATTTAGAACACACTTTTCTGATGATAAAAAGTGCATATTAGGGCAAAGAGAAATGTACCTTAGACATAAGGCAACCCCGAAGTTACCGTCTGCGATAGTGTTGGCGGTACAATCGACGGCCATTTCTAAACATATCTTTACCATTCACGATTTCATTTGCAACAACGAATCTGAAATCGCTGGAAAGTTTTCATAAAACCATATGTACATATATACTCCTATGCTGTGGGTAATAATAAGTATTTCTTTCTTAATAACTTCTATGCGTCTACCGAACTTTCGAGACATCTTTTTCAATGTATCTCACAACTAGGGTTGCCAGATGCAGGATTATAATTTCCGGGACATTTCTGGTGAAGAAAAGGTGTTTTAGTGATACAGAATTATAATTTCTTGGATATTTTGGGGTTAAAAAGGCTTTTCTTAGTGATAGAGGATTATAATTACACGGACATTTATGGGGTTAAAAACGTAATTTAGTGGTATGTTTAAGGAGTACAATTATTCAAATAACTTAAAAAAGGTGTATTTTAGGTAAAAACTATGCTACATAACACACACACATACTTACACTGATATATATATATATATATATATATACTCGTATAATTCAAATTTGGTTGAAAATTACTACGTCATAGTTGAGTACATTATCTCTGGTCGTCGGTAGAGTGGAGCGCTTAGGGATTGCAATCCACCAGACAGTCTGGCGGATCCCGCACAAAATTAAGCGGATCCGCAATCCCCAAAGTCCGGCGGAAACGTGTCAGTCTGCGTAACTCGCTGCCTCGCTCGGTCTCTATGGGATTTATTGCACCGTTTGCCTCTACCCTTGCAGTTTGAATTTGACTCGTGTTAATAAATGTTTCTTTTTGTCAACCTTCGTCATTCGTAAGTAAATAAATTCATTAAAACTTACGTTTGTTTTGAGTACATGTATCTATAATTTCAGTTATGTTGCGTATTTAGTACGATTTTCTAAAAATATAATAAGTACACATAAAGTTCTCGGGTGACTAGCCGAGTTATAGAGGTTTTATCGTAATCACACGATATTTCGGCGCACTGAAACATCGACGCCATCTTCCGGTGAAGTTCTAGGAGAGCAATTTGGGCCAACGCCGAAGGCGTTGGCTGTAACAGATAAGAGGTTCCTGTTGCCCTTATTGGCGACATCTTCCCCTACTTTAACTTGTGGTAGACTGACTTTGTTGATGGATTTTCCTTAACTTGTTGCTCTACAGGATGATCACATTTGGTTAAGTAGGTTTTAAGTTTGTAGCAGTGATTTCGGCCTTTGGTGCCGGTGGTTGCCAATCTGGTACTGGCCGATATTTTGAATGATTGGGTAGGTTGAGATTTCTGTTTTTTGATAAAATTTTGTAGCTATGGTTTTGAATCTTTCTCGCACCTTCGGGGTGTTGGCCAGCTTGTGGAGGTCGTCTGTGGGGAAGCGGAATGGTAGATGCAGTGCTCGTTTGAGCGCTCGGTTCTGTAGTACTTGCAGTTTATCTGTGTGCATTGCTGCAGCGTATCCCCAGGCGGGGCAGGCGTATTCCATTATTGGCCTTATTAGGGCTTGGTATATTTGGACACCGCATCTTTTTGGTAATTTTGAGTTTACGTTGAGGACAGGGTACAGTGTTCCGAGCCTTTTTTCTACTCTTGATTTTACGTCCTCTACGTGCTGCTTCCATGTGAGCCTTTCATCTAGGCTTACTCCCAGGTAGGTTACTACAGACTTATGCGGTATAATTTCGCCGAAGAGGTTCAAGTACAAGGGACTTGGGGTCCCTCGCCGGTGGAATACAATGGATTGCGATTTATCCGCATTGATTTTCACTCTCCACTTTATGGCCCAAGCCTCTAGTAGCTCTAGTGCGGCTTGAAGTCTAATTGCTATTAGTATTTGGCTCCAGGAAGAGGTGAAATATGCGGTGTCGTCTGCGTAGAGTGATGTGAACACTTGGAGGGGTCTTGGGATATCCGACGTGAAGATACAGTAGAGCACAGGGCCCAGAACAGATCCCTGTGGTACCCCTGCGAGGACGCGTCTTCTGCTTGACATTGACTTCTCGACCCTGACTCTGAATCCTCTGTGGCTTAGATAGCGTTTGATTAACACTATGTATGGTCGCGGAATACCTGCTGTTATCATTTTCACCAGCAGTCCTTCGTGCCACACAGTGTCGAATGCCTTGGCCACATCCAGCATTACCATGCCGCAGTAGCGTCTGCGGTTGTACGCGTCCGTCACTTCATCTACTACGCGTACTAGTTGGTGGGTTGTCGAGTGGCCGGGTCTGAACCCGAATTGCTCATCAGGGATGATGTGGAGCTGGTGCACTTGGGTTATTAGGCGGTTGAGTAGTAGCTTCTCAAAGATCTTAGATACCGCTGGTAGCAGGGATATCGGACGGTAGTTTTGCGGGAACGTAGGATCCTTCCCTGGTTTGGGAATGGCCACGATTTCAGCTTCTTTCCAGGCAGCTGGATATCTTCGCTGTCTGAGGATGGTATTGAAGATCTGAGTCAGTCGCCCGATTGCTGCCACTGGTAGATGTTTTAGGATGTAGTTGTTGATCCCGTCGCGACCTGGTGCTTTCTTAGACTGTGTCTTTTTTAGTAATTCCGCTATCTCTATTTCGTCAACGTCTTCTATATCCTGTTCTTCTTCGTTGTTTTCTGTTGCTAGGTAGCGTCTGAGCTGCCGGCGGACTTCGTTGATGTGTTCATCATCGTAGGGCTCTGCGACTGGCTGGAAGTTGTTTTCGTAAACATCCGCGAGGGTGTTTGCCTTGTCTTCAGCAGTAAACACGAGGCCCTGTGGTCCATGGAGCGTTGGGACGCGTCTCCTTGGACGGGTGAACTTTCTGGTTTGTTCCCAGGCAGTTCCATCTTCCACCTTTAGTTGGGAAACTCGATTGTCCCATTGCTCCCTCCTATGGGCTTCGAGTCTGGCTTGAATGGCCCGTTAGCTCAGTTGGTTAGAGCGTCGTGCTAATAACGCGAAGGTCGTGGGTTCGATCTTCCGGTGAAGTGAGGTCAGGAACGTGCGAAGTTGCTGAGCTAGACCAGATTGCCGCTGCTAACCTATGATTGGTCGGCTGTAGAACCAGTCGTAGCAGGGGTCAAATCTCGTTGCGGCTAGAATCGATGCCAAGGTGGTGTTACGGCTAGATTTCATGTCCTTTTTTCACATGGCATGTAGCGGACGGGCTTAAAGTCATCGCTCCTTCGAAGATGATATCCGAAAACAAAGCATTCACAATAAATTGTTTATCAAACTGATGGTTCAACACGGATCCGTTGCGGGCCTCATATTGAGCCATGCTACCACGTGATTGGTCAGATTTGTAACCAATCGTAGCCGGGGTCCTGCCTCGTATCAACACATCGTTCGATAGAAGGAAAAATCAGAAGGCAAAAACTTTCCCGTAAGCTGATCATTAATGCTTGAGTAACAAATTGCTTGCTTATGTTACCACCGAACTTCCCGTTGATCTGGACGCGCCGTGTAATGCGTCCCGGTCGCGCTGTCGGCGAATAGTATTGATGATTGGCGTCCAGGCTTCACTCAGCTGGTACCCGCTGTCGCGGTTGACGAGGTTAGACGCGAGACGAATTTCTACTGCTTCCGTAAAGATGCTGTTCCAGAAGCTCCCAGTATGCGCCAGTACTCTGGTATTTTCGAAATCAAAACCATGGCCATGTTCAAGGCTGTGTTCTGCCACCGCAGACTTGTCTTTCTGTCCCAGACGAACGTGTCGTGCATGTTCTAGACAACGTTGGTGAACACACCGCACCGTTTGGCCAATGTAGCTCTTTCCACATTCACAGCTAATGCAGTCCATTATCACCAGCTATTGCCGACTTTTTCATGGAGAACTTTGAAGACAAGGCACTGGCAAGTGCTCCTATGAAGCCCAGAGTTTTCTTTCGGTACGTAGATGACACCTTTGTGGTCTGGCCACACGGCAGAGACAACCTGGAAGTGTTTCTCCATCATCTTAACAGTAGAAACGGAAACATCAAGTTTACGATGGAGGTGGAAAAAGAAGGCCGGCTGCCTTTCTTAGACATTCTAATAGAGAGGAAACCTGACGGGTCTCTAGGACATTCTGTGTACAGAAAACCGACGCACACAGACCTATACCTCAACGCGCGTAGCCATCACCATCCGGCACAGCGCAAGACGGTACTCAGCACACTTGTACATAGGGCGCGAGCGATATGCGATACTGACAGTCTACCCGGTGAATTGAGTCATCTGCGTGAGACCTTTCGACGCAATGGGTACACTGATTATCAGATAAGACTGGCATTCCGAGAGCCGACACGCAGGCTCAACAACACCAACAAGGAGCCACCTGATCGTCTAGCCTTCTTGCCGTACTCTGGCGCCACAACGTCCAAGATAGGACGGATTCTAGCAAAAAGTGGAATCAAGACCATCTTCCTGCCACCACCGAAGGTGAAGAACATCTTGCGCTCCCCCAAGGATGACCTTGCTCTGCGGACACCTGGGGTATATAGCATTAGCTGTGAATGTGGAAAGAGCTACATTGGCCAAACGGTGCGGTGTGTTCACCAACGTTGTCTAGAACATGCACGACACGTTCGTCTGGGGCAGAAAGACAAGTCTGCGGTGGCAGAACACAGCCTTGAACATGGCCATGGTTTTGATTTCGAAAATACCAGAGTACTGGCGCATACTGGGAGCTTCTGGAACAGCATCTTTACGGAAGCAGTAGAAATTCGTCTCGCGTCTAACCTCGTCAACCGCGACAGCGGGTACCAGCTGAGTGAAGCCTGGACGCCAATCATCAATACTATTCGCCGACAGCGCGACCGGGACGCATTACACGGCGCGTCCAGATCAACGGGAAGTTCGGTGGTAACATAAGCAAGCAATTTGTTACTCAAGCATTAATGATCAGCTTACGGGAAAGTTTTTGCCTTCTGATTTTTCCTTCTATCGAACGATGTGTTGATACGAGGCAGGACCCCGGCTACGATTGGTTACAAATCTGACCAATCACGTGGTAGCATGGCTCAATATGAGACCCGCAACGGATCCGTGTTGAACCATCAGTTTGATAAACAATTTATTGTGAATGCTTTGTTTTCGGATATCATCTTCGAAGGAGCGATGACTTTAAGCCCGTCCGCTACATGCCATGTGAAAAAAAAGGACATGAAATCTAGCCGTAACACCACCTTGGCATCGATTCTAGCCGCAACGAGATTTGACCCCTGCTACGACTGGTTCTACAGCCGACCAATCATAGGTTAGCAGCGGTAATCTGGTCTAGCTCAGCAACTTCGCACGTTCCTGACCTCACTTCACCGGAAGATGGCGTCGATGATTCAGTGCGCCGAAATATCGTGTGATTACGATAACACCTCTATAACTCGGCTAGTCACCCGAGAACATTATTTGTATTCTCAACGCCGAGAAAGATTACGTAATTAAATATAATAAGTATTTCTTTTCTTTTCTATGTCGCACACGTTATCTGAACCACACAGTGAAAGTTTTTTAATCACAGTTTCATTGTTTCCATTTTGTTTATTTGCAGATAAAGTAATTGTGAACACTTTCTGTATTTGCGGCTGAAAATTTGATTATTCATTGATAGGAAATTAATGTTATCGTAATTTTAATAATCGCATACGTATTTATTTAGCAGCGATCAAAACGCAAATGTTTATCCTTTTATTTGTTGTTATTTTGGCCGCCGTCTATATGCGTTTGAAACACATGTTCTTTGATGAAAGCCGCTTGCTTACATGTGCCGCTCTGGATTTCGATTATCGCTCTTGGAATAATTTGGTAAATCGCCACAATACATTATTTTTAGTGAATATCATGTGTCCTATCAACTCCTTTTTATTATGTAGACTAAAGGTAAAAAAAAAACTTATAATGAAGTCATCACACGGCTGAATCGCCGAATTGTGTTGTAAAAACACCATACATCGACGGCTCTGTATTCCTCACGTGTGAGATTTTGTGTTTTACAACGAAATCTGTAGATAAATCCGTGAGGGCTTCACAGTGCATCGGGGCAATCAAGCTCAGGGGGCTCCAAGCGCAGATCAGGGGCCCCCTGCCAGCAGCAGCAATCCTGTAAACCTCACGAGCCTTGGTAGATCTAAAAACTAGCTACGCCACTGATTATACCCCGAGAAAGTCTCCTTTCTTATAAAAAGTTGTTACATCACTTTAAGTAAAACTGAAATACTTGACAGTTTCCATCTTGGTGAGTAGTTTCTTTTAATAACAATGAATCCACTATAAGATCAATCTAGGAATCAGGAGACATAATAATGAATTCCACAAGATCAATTCCTGTAAACCTAGGCCAAATCTACACTTTACAGAGTATATTCACTTCACTTTGTGAAATAGAATGCTTTCTCTCGGTGTTATGGAACGTTCGTTTATTTAGAATAATAATAATAATAAAAACTCTGGTAACTTGGCCATTAAGCATTTCATGTTTTTAAACTGATGTGATAGATTGTAAGGAATGACCTAAGAATGAAAATTTTACATTTTGATCATATATTTAAAAATAGGTTTAGATTTTAAAAAATATGTAAAACCTACTTGGGACACGCAAAAATTAATGTCATTTCGCCAATTAAAATATTTTTGACTTAATTTTTATCATTTAACACTAAAATTATTATTTTAAATTTAATAAACAGATTGTTTAATTTATTAACACTTTAAATAACTATGTTTAAAAGATTGTTGGCGCGAATCCCGCGGGATTGGTGAAAATCTCGCAGGATTGGAAACACTGCGGGATTGCAATCCTTAGGACCGCTCCTCTACCTCTCGCTGCGGGTGCGGCATGGCCACCGTCGTATCTCAAGTTTGAGATCAAAACTGATATACGGGAATTCCAGGACAGTAACGCTTAATTGCTGGACACGGGACCAGACACAAAATTCAGGGACATTCCCAGATTTCCCGGCCATCTGGCAACCCTACTCACAACTGAAGTGATTAGGTTGAAATGCAGCCTGGACCAGAAATAAAAGCCACCAAAACCTCACAGAAGTATTGGCTGGACATGCACAATGGTTTTTTTGTTTTGTTTTGGAGAGTATACGTCATCACTAACATGCAGTTGCGTAGCTAGGTTAACAAGGGCCCCGGTGCAAAAATTTATTTTGGGTCCTCAGGCCTGATGGGCGACCGTTTTTTTTTTTTTTTTTTTTTTTTTTTTTTTGCTTTCTGTTGCTGGTAAGGGCCCCCTGAGCTGAGGATGGGGCCTTTGAGTTGTGCTTAGGGGCCCCCTGAGCAATGGTTGGGGCCCCCCTGAGCAGTGAGAAGGCCCTTAGTGAGGGACTCCCTGTGTCTCAGGAGGCCCATAACAGCTGTAGAGCTGAGGCCCAAAAAAAAGTCGCCAGTTTGCCATGAAGGCTCGTGGGCCTCTGAACTGCGCTTGGGGGCCTCCGGAGGTGCGCTTGGGGGCCCCCTGAACGTTGGGGCCCCAGTGCACTGCACCGCCTAGCCCCATAGTAGCTACGCCCCTGCTAACATGATACTCATTAAAGCAGTTTATTAATTACTAACAGTAATAGAATTCCTCATGACTTATGTCATTGCAAAAACATGCTGGTCCAGTCTGCTTTTCTACCAAACTACAATTTATATTGATAATGTTGCTGCTAAATCAAACAATGCAGACACACCTAAACGCATGTAATGTATCGCTAAATACATTCTGGATAATGACGTCATTGTCAACCTCAGGATTTAAGATCGTGTAGTATAAATTATTTCAATTCTTTTCATAATACAATTTCAGTTTGAATTGAAAGAGGACTAAAACAAGCACAATAATATTTTACCTGTATGGCGATGTAACATTTTTTGCTTTCTTCCTAATGGTTGTGGTTACGTTGAAATGCGGCGTGGGCCAGATTAAAAACTTCGCCAAAGGCATAAGGAGCTATACATACAACTGGTTTTTTTTACTTCCGATATCTCGAGAACTACCGATAAACGACATAATATTTTTATTGTTTACTTTCGTATTGCCTCCCTCTATCTCTATTCATTATCAAATTGCGTTGACACCGTATCGTGAAAACCCTTTACCATCGATATGAAGCACGAAATAACTACTTACTGTAAGTATTACAATTCTGTTATTCTTATTGAAGAGTTAATATATTATGTAGTGCTTTGTGTAATTATGTTTAATTTATCAAAATTCATAAAACCTGAAAAAGACGTATAAAAATTCCATAGATCAACATATTTATCTAATTATCTATCAAATTTACATAATTTTTACTGTAAATTTATATATATATAAAAATAGACGTGTTTCTTCCTATACTTCAATTTTCAGCCACCACTACCTAGCACAGATCATTGATGTTTGTGGGTGGAAGTAGGATGGAGTTTCCTGTCGTGCACAACGTTGGCCGAATGCCGATAGCTGTTGGGATGTGGGAGATATAATGATTAAAGTTGGTCAGTGCAGGGCGTTTTCATATTTCGACCAAAAATTCGTATCTCCGTATACTTCTCTTTCCTGCCACAACTACATAACATAGACTTTTGGTGTTTGTGTGTGGTAGTAGAATCGTCTTTCCTGTCGTGCACTATGGTTGTTAGATGTCGGTAACTATGGGGGTGTGGGAGAAATGAGGGTTGAAAGTGGTCGACCTGTGGCAGTTTCATACTTCTGCCAAAGACAAAAGTGTCATGGGGTATCACTTTTCAGCGAAAAACTATAGATCACAGATAACTGGCGTTTGTGTGTAGTAGTAGCACAGATGCACCTTTCGATCACAACAGCGGCCGAATTTCAGAAACTGTGGTACTGTGGTAGATATGGTGGTTGTAAGTGGCCGACCAAGGATATTTTCGTATTTCGACTGTCTCCGCATATGTCACTTTTCTGCCACAACTGCATAGCATAGAGCATTGGTGTTTGTGTTGGGTAGTAGAATCGTATCTCATGTAGTGCACTATGGTTGTTAGATGTCGGTAGCTATGGGGGTGAGGGAGAAATGAGGGTTGAAAGTGGTCGACCTGTGGCAGTTTCATACTTCTGCCAAAGACAAAAGTGTCATGGTGTATCACTTTTCAGCGAAAACTATAGATCACAGATAACTGGCGTTTGTGTGTAGTAGTAGCACAGAGTCACCTTTCGATCACAACAGCGGCCGAATTTCAGAAACTGTAGTACTGTGGTTGATATGGAGGTTGTAAGTGGCCGACCAAGGATATTTTGTATTTCGACTGTCTCCGCATATGTAACTTTTCTGCCACAACTACATAGCATAGAGCATTGGTGTTTGTGTTTGGTAGTAGAATTGTATCTCATGTAGTGCACTATGGTTGTTAGATGTCGGTAGCTATGGAGGTGTGGGAGAAATGGGGGCTGAAAGTGGTCGACCTGTGGCAATTTCATACTTCCGCCAAAGACAAAAGTGTCATGGGGTATCACTTTTCAGCGAAAACTATAGATCACAGATAACTGGCGTTTGTGTGTAGTAGTAGCACAGATGCACCTTTCGATCACAACAGCGGCCGAATTTCAGAAACTGTGGTACTGTGGTAGATATGGTGGTTGTAAGTGGCCGAACAAGGATATTTTCGTATTTCGACTGTCTCCGCATATGTCACTTTTCTGCCACAACTACAAAACATAGAGCATTGGTGTTTGTGTTTGGTAGTAGAATCGTATCTCATGTAGTGCACTATGGTTGTTAGATGTCGGTAGCTATGGGGGTGTGGGAGATATGGGGGTTGAAAGTGATCGACCTGTGGCAATTTCATACTTCTGCCAAAGACAAAAGTGTCATGGTGTATCACTTTTCAGCGAAAACTATAGATCACAGATAACTGGCGTTTGTGTGTAGTAGTAGCACAGAGTCACCTTTCGATCACAACAGCGGCCGAATTTCAGAAACTGTGGTACTGTGGTAGATATGGTGGTTGTAAGTGGCCGAACAAGGATATTTTCGTATTTCGACTGTCTCCGCATATGTCACTTTTCTGCCACAACTACAAAACATAGAGCATTGGTGTTTGTGTCTGGTAGTAGAATCGTATCTCATGTAGTGCACTATGGTTGTTAGATGTCGGTAGCTATGGGGGTGTGGGAGATATGGGGGTTGAAAGTGATCAACCTGTGGCAATTTCATACATCTGCCAAAGACAAAAGTGTCATGGTGTATCACTTTTCAGCGAAAACTATAGATCACAGATAACTGTCATTTGTGTGCAGTAGTAGCACAGAGTCACCTTTCGATCACAACAGCGGCCGAATTTCAGAAACTGTGGTACTGTGGTAGATATGGTGGTTGTAAGTGGCCGACCAAGGATATTATCATATTTCGACTGTCTCCGCATATGTCACTTGTCTGCCACAACTACATAGCATAGAGCATTGGTGTTTGTGTTTGGTAGTAGGATCGTATCTCATGTAGTGCACTATGGTTGTTAGATGTCGGTAGCTATGGGGGTGTGGGAGAAATGAGGGTTGAAAGTGGTCGACCTGTGGCAACTTCATACTTCTGCCAATGACAAAAGTGTCATGGTGTATCACTTTTCAGCGAAAACTACAGATCACAGATAACTGGCATTTGTGTGTAGTAGTAGCACAGAGTCACCTTTCGACCACAACAGCGGCCGAATTTCAGAAACTGTGGTACTGTGGTAGATATGGTGGTTGTAAGTGGCCGACCAAGGATGTTTTCATATTTCGACTGTCTCCACATATGTCACTTTTCTGCTACAACTACATAGCATAGAGCATTGGTGTTTATGTGTGGTAGTAGAATCGTGTCTTTTGTCATGCACTATGGTTGTTAAATGTCTGTAGCTATGGGGGTGTGGAAAATATGGGGGATGAAAATGGTCGACCTGTGGCAATTTCATATTTCTGCTAAAGACGCATGTGTCACGGTGTATCACTTTTAAGTGAAAACTATCAATCGCAGATCACTGGCGTTTGTGTGTGGTAGTAACACAGAGTCTCCCATCGATCACAACGTTGGCCGAAATTCGGTAACTGTGGGAGTGTGTGAGATATGGTGTTTGAAATTGGTCGATAATGAATATTTTCGTGTTTTATCCAAAGACTTTTGTGTATCCGTAAATTTTACCTTGCTGCCGGAACTACATAGCGCAAAAGACTGGTACTTGTGTGTGGTAATAGTATCGAGTCTCCCATCGTGCACTAGGGTGGTTAGATGTCTATAGCTGTCAATATGAATTCTTTACAATCACGAACGAAGTCGTGGGTACCAGCTAGTTCAACATAAATTAAATGCTGGTACCTAATAATTATTACGTCTGATTCAGATATTATTTACTGCATTCAATAAAACTAAAAAACAACTATTCCAAGTCAAAATAGTAAATAAAATACCAGTTTTATTTGTGTAATATTTTTTCAGTTTTATGTGCAAGGAGTAAAAATTTCAATTACTGTGCGATCCGCGGACAATAATTACCTATTTGGAAACATATTTAATTACTTTGCTCCGTCCTTTGGTGTATACAAGTCATTAGCTAATACCGCAGATTTTAACTCGGAATGTTGAAAAAAAAATAAAAAAACTGCATTTAAATTGCATTTTTTACCGATTTATAATAGTGTAGATGGAGGTTATATGTGTTGCAATTGCTGTTTGCGTTACTATTACTGTCACCACAATAATAATCGCTTGTTATGAAAACTGTATTATGAATTTAAGGGAACGCAAGCATTCGTCCTTAAAGGTTAGTAAAAAGAAATTCTCAGAATAACAATAGCAAGTCAGTTAGTTCAGATATTACCTTAGACTTGAGGAAGAGCATCGCTCGACCGTAGTAGTTGTGGTCGGCTTGACGAGACAGGTTGTACAGGAACCGCAGCTGATTGGCGTAGTCCGTACGACGCACATGCACCCCAACGAACACAACCTGGTGGGCACGCAGAGGATAGCTTTCTACAGCAAATATTCTTTATGTTCAATTATGTTCTTAAACTAGTGAGAAAATTATTTACTATGCTAGTCAAATCAAACACTAAAAATATGAATGTAGCTTCATTGTTCTTTACACTTTAATCGTTGGTCGTAAGGTTTTTAATACCATTTACATGAAGGGGTAACTTTTAACGAATAGTTACTTATAGTGGCATGACTTCGAATGTCACTATTTTATATCAAATTACAGTGTAATGCTTTCTATCAATGTCTGATTAGGGTAGATACGTTAAGGGATCATGATATGCAAAATTGGTCTGATGAGCAACGATTTCTCTGAACTTGACATCTCATAGAAAAGAAGACGATAAATAATAACCAAATCCGGAAGTTTCAAGTTTTCTGGCCTAATTTTTCTTTCTTTAAAAACCTTATTCGGAAGATTTACCAAATAGGTCTTAGTAGGAAGACAAGGGGGAAGCAAGCCTGATAAGCTCTTTGGACAACCGTAAAGAGACTCCACTCGTCCGCGTGACGTCACAAGATGGCCGCCCCCAGTTTGGGCGACCAAGATGGCCGCCCCCCGTTTGGGCGACCAAGATGGCCGCCGTTAGTTTCCTCTACCAGCCGCACAGATGGCACCATCTCCTGGGGGCGCTGGACCGTTAGTTCATTTATCGGCGGCTAGATGGCAGCCGCCGTTAGTTCTTTGGCTCACTGGTAGGTGGCGTTCGGTCGCCGGTTCGAGTCCGGCCGCGGTGTTTTTATTGAAAAAGCCGTTCCAACTCGTCAATTTCAAAACGAAAATCAAAATTTTAGTTT
The DNA here is from genome assembly GCA_031002005.1 of Vandiemenella viatica. Taxonomy (NCBI): domain Eukaryota; kingdom Metazoa; phylum Arthropoda; class Insecta; order Orthoptera; family Morabidae; genus Vandiemenella; species Vandiemenella viatica. The sequence continues at coordinate 31,676 of JARYHS010004768.1, forward strand.
CCACACCTAGAGTGTATGGCACCAGCCTGCCTTGAATAAAAAAATAAGTCGAAAAGCATAAATGTTTCCTTTTAACGGGAAAAAAAGCGTCATAAACTCCAGATATAAATTCTATGTGTACCTGTTTTCATGAAATTATTTAGCGTTCTTGCCTCGCATTCGGGAGGACGGAGGTTCCGGGGCATCCATGGTTTCCCAAAATCACTCCAAGTGAATGCCGGGGATGCTACCTTCAAAAGGCCATTCCCATTCCTTTCCCGTCTCTAAAGACCACGTTGTTAGAGAGACGTTAAAAAAAGTACCTGTTTTAGCGTTCTGGCCTTGTATTCGAGAGGACGGCGTTTCCGGGCATCCAGATTTGGGTTTTCCATGGTTTCACCCAAATCACTCCAGGTGAATGCCGGGATGCTTCCTTCAAAAGGACATGGCCGAATTCCTTCCCATTCCTTGCTCCCCATCCTTTCCCCGTCTCAAAAGGCCACGTTGTTAGAGAGACGTTAAAAAGTTTAAAAAATGAAATTATTGTGATAAAGTATAGCAATACCACACATACGTTATTCCTTTCAAAATTCGTAGCCTCAAAAACCCATCAATGGTGAAATCCTTTCATTGAAACCGAGAGACATTCACCGACGAAGGTAGGGAAAACCATAAAAAAAATTCCGTTCATCGAAGCAGGCAGACATTAAAAATTAATACACCGACGAAGAGACGGGAAACAAACTCAATTAGTCACATCATGTTGGATTCGTTATGAACAATACAATATAGCTCACGAGTGTCACCTACATTCCGTGTATTTTAAAGGATGTATTAAATTGTGTGTAATGAAACACAGACACTTTTTGAACTCAAAGAGGCATTGAAGGGGTTTACTGATGTATGTAAGTGTGACCTCGATGAATTAATAGCTCCTAAACTAAAGCAAAGTTGTCGATTTGAAAACCAGTTTCTGAAGTGAATACATGATGTCAAACCAATCAGCATGTAATTTTTTCAAGCCTATTTCTCAAACCTACCATACATTATTCCTTTCAAAATTCGTAGCCTCAAAAACCCACCGACAGATATTCACTGAGAAGGTAGCTGAAAACCATAAATTCCGTTCATTGGAGCAGGCAGACATTAAAAATTAATTCACCGACCAAGAGACGGGAAACAAACTCACTTTTTTCACATCATGTTGGATTCATTATGAACAATATAATATAACTGACGAGTGTCACCTATATTCCGTGTATTTTAAAGGAAGTATTAAATTATGTGTAATGAAACACAGACACTTTTTGAACTCAAAGAGGCATTGAAGGGGTTTACTGATGGATGTAAGTATAACATCGATGGGTTGAGAGCCTCTAAACTAAAGCAAAGTTATCGATTTGAAAACCAGTTTCTTTCCCTACAGACATTTCTGAAGTGAATACATGATGTCAAACCAATCAGGCTGTAATTTTTTTTCAAGCCTATTTCTCAACCCTGTCTTTGGACAAGAGGCCACATGAAATTATTTGTGACAAAGCCTTTCCCACACCAAGGCTAGGAAAATCAAAGTTTCCAGTTTGACAATGGCCAAAACTCAAGGAATGGAAACATCAGTACGACTCCTTATTTCCCTAATCTTATCTCTGCTGCCATTGGTATAAAATATTTAATCACACTCGTAATTTTTGCCATCAAGCTCAAACGTATATCATCTGTCTATCCAGACCAATCTGTGTATCTATTCTGCTATGCTTTCGTAAACAATCACAAATTGAGTGCCCTTAGCCGTACTTTGTCTAAAATTCCAATCAATCCCTTGTGACACATCAGTGATTGACTAGAAACAGAGAGATATACGCTGTGGCACGTACTTACCCACCTTTAACTGTATTTTACAGCACAGCACGGATGTTCCAGGAACGAAACACAATCTGATAATCTTACTAATCTCATTCGTGTGGAATCAAAGTACACCAGTCCTATGTGATAAAAATCGAATCACCATAAAACCATGCTAAGCACAGAACATGCCTTAGATCATCACCTGTGCCAAAGGTAGAGATATAGAATATATAACCACTCCCTTATACAAGAAAATCCAGTGCACTATTCCTAATCTTCACCAAGATCTACCCTAGCCTCATTGCCAACATACGCCCAGCACTTCCCAAACTTCATTCTGTTTCCAATGATTCCCAATCCAACCTCTGAACAGTTACAGACAGGGTTACCTTCTGTTCGTGCGTTAAAGTAAACAAATTGAAAATTCGCAAAGTCTTCTCCTAATCAGTAGCCAGGTACCAAAATGTTCACTTAAGGTGGCTTCTACTGCAGTTTTCCAGGAAAATTCTCCCCTTTTCCAGGAAATTATTTTTCAATAAATCAGGACCCAGGAGAGTTCTCCATTCGGTTTAAAATGTTCCCATCTAACGCCAACCTTCGGATTCAGGACCAAGTGTGACATTTGTTTGTAATTGCATGCTTTGTTCAAGTAACCACGATAAGTTACCATAATGCTCTTAGCTAACTGATAGTTTCTTGGTCATCAAACAGACATCATAACCCACATTTTCATAGAAGATCCCCACACATCGACAAGTATCCAAAACGTCACCATAGGTTCTATTACGCCTAAGATAGTGCTCACACCTGAACTGTCGTAAATTGTTAGGTCAAAGTGGGTGTTTAGATATTTTTCCACTCAGGCCTCATCACCTAAAGTCTAGTGCGAGATTGTGGTCATGGTCAACTTAGGCTCCATACACCACTCAGAATTATTCCACCAATATCCATTCTAACAGCATTATACGCCACCTACAGCCCCTCAACACTCTTCCTATCTTCCAATGACATCCATACTACACCACACAAGCAATGGTCTGACTGTGGGTTTGTACCCAAGTCCTTCGCTTCTCTGGTACATCACCCCTCTCTGTTAAATGATTTTTATGTAGTGAGAATCAAAATTCACATGCCAACACAAACGGCAGTAAACTGTAAAGAGCACATCGAAATGGGAGATTGTCTAAGCCCTGAAACAATGGTTAGAAGCACACGTTGATAATTCTATAACCATATATTTTAGACTCAAATCCACAGAGGAATGACACACGCACACACTTGTACATGCATACAGCGAGGTCGACAGAACTAACAGCAAGCATCACGGAAACGATGAAGTGGGGGCAGAATTGTCGTTACAACTGATTAACTGGACAGAACTATCGTTACAAAAATCATCAGACAGACGAGTTACTTACGCTTACATGCACAAAGAGAGACGCAGATACACATGTCCAAGACTACACAACTACCGGTACCAATCATGGAAACAAAAAAGTGGTGTAGTACTCTCTTGCCTCATGACTGGCTGAAAAACAGAAGTCTCCTTACATATCATCAGCCTGGCGAGATAGAAGGTGTGCAAAAGATGACATGTTTTCACCATAAATAGTGTTCATCGCGCCCAGTTGATTATATTTACCATCAACACGTCTCTCCCACACCGCAACCCTTTCTACCATTCAGTAAAAAAGTGACGCAGGTACCATGAGTTGCAATAGACACTTGACTATCAGATCTCACCCACAAATCCATACATCTCAATACACTAGCACAAACAAACATAAGTGGAGGGACAGCAAAATCATTCGTCCAGACAGACGTGTTTATAGAAGGTATCACCATATTTACCATACAGACACAGAGAGAGACGCACAAACACTCACATTTCCATGCCTTCAGCGAGCTAGACACAACAACCAGCCCCAATCATGGCGACGAAAAAGTGGGGTAGAACCCCCATGGCTCATAACTGACCAAAAAATCATCAGTAACATATGTTCCAGGCACCATACTCTTCACATCAACATCATCTCATTTATTTCACACTACAGACCTCACTACCATCCAGTATCATGTGTGCTAGGTACAAAACTGTTCACATCAGCACCAACACGTCTATCCCACACCTAAGCTTTTTCTGCCATTCAGTAACATGTCCCCATGTACCACGAGTAGCAGTAGACACTTGGTCATCAGACAGATATCATAACTCCCATATTCATACTAGGTCTCAACCAAAAATCTGTACGTCACCTCACACAAGCAAGGTATCACCACATTTACGATAAAAACACACAGAGATAGAGACGCATACACACGTTCATTTCCAGGCCTACAGCGATCTCGACTCAACAACTAGCCCCATCATGGCAACGAAAAAGTGGAACAGAACACCCATGACTGACCAAAAATCATAGAAAGACACACAAAACACATACATACACAC